>JAHWFP010118952.1:0-10480 GCA_023313725.1 Lithobius niger | reverse complement strand
TTCACAGTTTGTGAGAATCCTGGCCACCAGAATAGTTTAGATATTCTGTCTGCTGTCTTTTTATGGCCCATGTGTGATGCCAGTGGATTATTGTGAAAAACATACAATATCTCTCTTATCATAGCATCAGGTGCAACTAAAACTTCCCACTTTTCTGTTATGCCATTTATTTGCATTCCTGGTCTTCTCATGAATAGTATACCATCAATGTCTAAGAAAAAATGCTCGAAAGGTGCTGGTGTTCGCCCTGTGTATTCTTCTTTGCTTCCTGATTCTAGATGCTCTATGATTCCTTTATACCTTGGGTCTTTTCTCTGTGCTTTCTTGATGTCATCCCTATTCCAAATTGGTTCTCCCTGCATTTCTTTGCAGTAATCATCCAATAGTCTCACATATGCTCTGCTTAGCCCATAGGCATTGGTGTTCATCTTACCTGGTTTGTGTATGATTGTTAGGTTGTAATCCTGAATCTTTAGCGCCCATCTTGCTAATCTTCCATTCAACTGTTTTATTGAAGATAGCCATTGCAGTGATGAATGATCTGTGTATACCGTTACTTTTCTTCCCCAAATAAAAGGTCTAAATTGATCTAATGAATAGATGAGGCCAAGGAGCTCTAATTCTGTGACGCTGTATTTTTCCTCCTGAGCTGTCGTCTGCCGAGACGCATAACACACTGGGTGCTCACGCCCTTCATCCACCTGAGCGAGCACACAACCAAGACCTTTCAAACTAGCGTCAACTTGAATTAGCCAGTCTTTTGTCATGTCTGGTGCTCTTAATACTGGCGCTGTTGTTAATTTCTCCTTTAGCTCTTGAAATGATTTCTCTGCGTCACTTGTCCATACAAATTTTGTATCCTGTTTGGTTAATTCAAACAATGGTCGCGCGATTTTTGCATAATCCTTTATCAGTCTTCTGTAATATCCTGAGATACCTAGATAAGCCTTTATTTCTTTAGCATTCTTTGGTCTTGGGAAGTCTTGTACTGCTTTTATTTTCTGGGGGTTCGGTCTCGATCCATTTTGATCAACAATGTAGCCCAAAAATGCAATTTCTGTCTTGAAAAGTTCACATTTCCTGTATGCTAATTTCAATCCGTGCTCCCTTATCCTTGAAAACACCTGTTCTAATACTTCAAAATGCTGCGAAATTGAATTCGACCAGATTATAATATCGTCCATATAAAGTAATGCATTGTCGACACCTTCCAACATTGAAGACAAAGCTCTTGAAAAAGTGAATGGTGCGTTTATCAATCCTTGTGGTAGACGTATGTACTCAAATCTTTGAGTTGCTGTTGAAAATCCAGTTTTAGCAATCGAATCTTTGTGCATAGGCACACAATAGTAGCCGTCTTGTAAATCTAATTTTGAAAAATACTTGGCGCCATGTAGTTGATCTAAAATGTCTGCTATTCGAGGGATGGGAAAATATTCTGGGCAAGTAATCTTGTTTAGCCACCGAAAGTCGTTTACTACTCGGTACTTGCCCGGTTCTTTCTTTGGAACAATCATTACTGGACTCGACCATGCGCTTCTTGAAGGTCTTATAACTCCCTTTTTCAACAATTCATTCAATTTATCATCTAAGATAGGTCTCATTGCATATGGAATACGGTATGGTGGTCGATAAACTGGTTTTTCGTTTCCTGTGTTGATCTCATGTCTGATTTCTCCTGTGTACTCCCCAATTTCTTTATCTGATAATGAGAAAATATCTCTGTGATGAATGATCATTTCTTGCATTCTTTCTTTTTCTGTTGTTGACAACTGCGTCAATGGAAAAGCATTTATTAGGGTTTCTCTGTCCTCCTTTGAACATTTTGCTTGTTTTGATCCTATTTTCTTTACTTTTTCTTTTCTGTTTGACCAATCCTCATATCCAATACTTCTTCCTGTATCTGCAGTTTCATATACTCCTACTGTTGTATTCTTTGACAAGTATACTGGATATGCATTGGCATTTCTTATTCTCATTGGTACTTCTGCCTTCCATTTTACTTTAACTAGTGCATTTCCAATCTTGATGTCTGCTGGTATCTTCACATTCTCAATCGGTTCAACAACTCCTACTGAACCTTTCCTAATTCCGCTTAAAAGTTTGCACCTACAAATCATTTCTGTGCTTCCTGGAACAACCAAATCCTCAGCCAATTTAACTGGTATATTCTCATGTATGGTGGCTGCCTTTAATCTTGCTCGTTGTCTGTCTCTGTATGTTAACTTGCTTCTTTGCGGTTCAATTTGGTCATCGGTCCCAGCTGCTTGTGGCCACGCTACACTCTCATGGTATAAAAAGAGAGGAATCCTTCCTATTTTGTGAGGCTGCTGTGTTGTTATCTTTTACCGTTACTGTATTATTTTCTGCTGAAATACTCATGAAATCGAAAAAACAATCTTTTCCTAGCAAAAATGGAACATCTCCAGTTACAATTTTGTCCACAACGAAACAATTCACCCTTTTGGTTACTCCTCCTATGGTTATTGGTACCAAAATCCAGCATGCAAATGTAAACTTGTGCCTGTAATTCCTGCAGTCGTTGGCCATGTCCCCATGTATGTTTCTGGTCTTTCATGTTCATTTAAGAATCTGTCCCAAAAATCCTTTCCTACTAATGTAATATCGCTTCCAGTATCTAAATGCGCTGTTGCTTTTGCTCCATCTACTTTTATTCCGATGTAGGGACGAACATGTCTGGCATATGAAGTCTTGTTTAGGTGTGGTACATGACATATTTCTTCTCTAGTTTTTTCTGTTAGCTTCTCTGGCTTTGTCTTGGCCCTTAATTTCTCATTTTCTTCAATTAACTGTATTATTACATCTAGAGCACGCTGCTCATTCTTTTGTTGTATTAATCTTTCCAAGGCTGATCCCGTTTACACCTTTTTCTTGTCTTGCTGTATTGGTGGCGGGCTGACTAGTTTTTTGGCTGCTCATTACTCCGCATTTCTGAAAAAAATAAATCTCCTGCATTCTCGTGCGTGATGCCCAGGCGACAAACAAAGTTGACATGGTTCTTCTTGCTCTCTGTTTCTGTTTGACTCGAATCTTGGTGCATTTGAATTTACTGTGGGACTTCTCGCGTAAGCCGGTTTAGAGCCCCGAAACGTGCGTTCACGAAACCAACAAATAGCTTTATGATGTCCGGATTTGGAACAAATGCCACAAGGCAGTTCCTGATTAGGCCTAGGTGAAGACCTTTTTCTCCTACAATCTCTGGCTACGTGTCCCACTAAGCCACATTCAAAGCACTCTCTTCTCTCTGTAGTTGCTCGTCTTCTTCCTGAAAAAGTGTTATTCTGAAAAAATTGTCTGCCATTTGTACCCCTGTAGTTGTTTCTCCCTTGTGTATCCCTATACCTACACTGTCTTGTGTGGTGATTATTATTTCTGCAAATTGAACAATATACATTTGACATTGTATTCTGTGTTCTCCCCTGTGAAAAATTCCTACTCCTGTATCTGTCATTTGAACTATTATTCATATACTGCTGACTATTTTCATGTGACCCATTGTTTTTGTTTCTTTGTTCACTGTTCAGCCTGTTTACTCTGTCATCTACTTTGTTTATTTCTGACTTTAATTGTTCCCCTAATTCTTTTATTTGGTTGCTTATGGGGTCTATTCCTGTATTTGCAGCATTTTTCACATTTTGACTTGTACTGTTTGTTTGCCCACTTGTCTGCCCATTTGAAACTACGTCTGAACTCCCTTTAAGCTTTAACAATTGTCTATTCTGTTCTGCCAAAAGTGCATATTCTTTAGTGCATATTGATTTAGCATTTTTTCCCAATACTTCTTGTCTTAATGTTTCTTCTAATCCCAAAACAAAGTGCATTGTGCTAAGGCAGCATCTTTAAGTGCTTGGTTAATGTGTGTTGCATGTGCGACGCTTGGACCAACAGAAGTCACTGTATCTAGGCATAATTCCTCTAATTTAGTGGCATATGCCATTACATCATCATCTTTTTGTTGTTTGTAGTTACAGTACCTTTCAAGTTTATTTGTCATTGGTTCCACTGCAAAACGTTTTACTAGTTCAGCACTAATGTCATCAAACTTAGTTGAGTTTTTGACTGTTTCATCTTTCCACAAAAACTCAGCTGCGGCCCCAGTGGCCTTAATTTTGAGGATCCCTACAACCTGATCATCATTCCATTTTCCCATTGGCTTAATTTGAGTTATTACTGCAATCCAATGCTTAATGTCTCCTTTCCCATCGAAATTTGGAACCAATCCCGCTAATGCCCCTACATTTGTTTGTGCTGGCGCAATTTTAGCCATTAAATCCTTAAATTGTTGGTCAGAAAACTGTGTAGCCGTCATTTTGACTTAATTGTACCTCAAATTAAAAAAAAATTTCGTTCAATCTGCGTCACAATCCTTCATAAGCACACAAAAAAATCGTTCACAATTACTTTAAAAAAATTTCCAAGTACACTGCTTCTTAAAAATTCACAAACAACACTGTTTCGGTACCAAAAAAAATTACACCTTTAAAGTTCACAAACGTGCTTCATAAAAAACCATCAAAAACGTAGTATCAACTCAAAATCTACCAACAATGTTTTAAAAATGCTTTACAAACTCTTATTTCTTAATTCAAAAATTCGTACTTCAAAATTCGCATTGTGCGCAAAATTCGCACAAAAAAAATGTTTACTTCGATTGGCTTTAAAATTAACTTCTGGCACTTAAAATCACAATTTACTTCAATAAGCAATCATTTCCATTACTTATTTGTTCGTATCTGGCACAAATTCATAAAATTTTGGCGCAACCCCTAACTAAAATGCATCCTATCATAATCATAAATTTTGACTTATTTTGCACAGTATATGTAATTACTACTACACCACAAACCCGCTTGAAAAAAAAAAATTTGCTCCGTCAAAAGAATTAAACAAAAAATCATTTATTCCAAAAGTGTAACGGTTGGCACTCCATACCAATATAGTTGTATGGCCCGCCGATAGATGGCGTGGCCTCTTTCTGTAACCAGGGCACTTCATTAAATGTGTTCATGCTTATCACGTGTCGCCTATGTCGTTCGTAGCGTACAAGCAATGTTACATGGTGTCAGAACGGGATTGAATCCACAAACTCGTTGGAAAGCTTTCTAGAAACGCCAACATTAACAACAAACGTCAGGATGGCAGAAAAAATCCCTGGAATTCGTCCTCCCAAAGAACTGGTTGTCACGAGTGAAAACATGGCCCCAGCGTGGAAACTTTGGCTCCAGCAGTTCGAGTGGTATGCCGTAGCAGCTGATTTAGAAAAATGTACGCCTAAAATGCAAGCAGCAACATTCATGGCTTGCATTGGTTCAGACGCCGCAAGAATCTTCAACACATTCAATTTAAGCGACGCAGAATCACAGGACTTAAAGAAAATAAAGGACAAATTCAACAAGAAATTTGCTCCGGCCGCAAACGAGTCGTACGTGCGCTACCGATTCAACAAGTTAAAGCAACAACCTGGTGAGTCGTTTGAATCGTTCTTAACGACAGCAAGAACTGACATTAAAGAATGTAATTATGGTGCATTAGAAGACAGTATATTGCGTGATAAAATCATTGTAGGCATTAACAATGAAGCTTTACTTCATAGACTTTTGGAAGAAGATAAATTAAAAGTCGATAAAGCAATCCAAATATGTCGAGCGTTTGAAGAAGCAACCAAACAAACTCAGAGCATGCAAACAAATGCAAACGTAAATGTTGACTATGTGAAACGTCAAGCAGATTCAGGTAAACATAAGCCTAAAACGTCGTGTACGAGATGCAGCTACGAGCATGAAAAAGGTAAATGCCCAGCCTTTAATAAAACTTGTGCACTGTGCAAAAATAAGGGACATTTTGCAAAAATGTGTAAAACAAAAAATAAAGCGGATGTCAAGCCAGGTAAACGAGCTGTTCATGAAATTCGAGGCCAGCCAGCTGAAGTTAATATGCTTCAATATAACAGTGATGAAAATGATTATGATGCATTGTATGTCCACCATATACAGCAAGACCCTGATGAAGGTGAGGATTGGACTGAGCTCGTACAATTGAAGGATTCAAAGCAGCCAACTTACTTCAAATTGGATTCAGGTGCACAATGTGATGTACTTCCCACTAGATTAGCAGTAAGCATTGGTGCTAATATTGTTCCCTCTAAAACTAAAAGACTGATCATGTTTTCAGGCAATACTATGCCAGTTAAAGGAGAGGCAACAGTACAGTGTAGAGTCCGTTCAAAGCCCGTAAACATAACATTCATCATAGTTGATCAAGAAATCAAACCGTTACTAGGTAAAAAAACCTGTGTTAAACTGCAGCTCATTAAAAGAGTTCATACAGTCGAATCACAGTTAAGTGATCATGAAATCAAGAAACAAGTATTTGTTGGCTTAGGTTGTGCAAAAAACTATGAGTATGATATAGAATTGGATGAAAAAGCGGAATTTAAAATTCATCCTCCGAGAAGGATTCCTCATTCCATAAAAGAGCAAGTTAAACAAGAACTTGACAAAATGGTTAAAATTGGAGTCATAGAGCCTATTACTAAGCCAACGCCAGCAGTCAGTCCGTTAGTTATTGTTAAGAGAAATGGCAAGCTACGCCCATGCCTTGATCCTTCAGATATAAATAAGCATGTTAAGCGACAACATTATCCATTAAAAACAATTGAAGAAATCGCAGCCAATATTAAGGGTGCTAAGTTTTTTGCCAAACTTGACTGTGAAAAGGGTTTTTGGCAAGCCAAAGTAACAGCACGGACGTCAGCTTATCTAACAATGAATACGCCGTGGGGCAGATATTGTTTTAAAAGAGTTCCATTTGGATTAGCTTCAGCTCCAGAAATTTTTCAGCAAATGATGACTGAAATCTTAAGTGGTATCGAAAACACAGAGTGTTCAATGGATGATATTATGTTGTATGCAGCAACACTAGAAGAGTTGAGAAGACTCGTTGCAAAGGTCTTAAGACGTCTCTTTGAGCATGGACTAAGACTCAATAAATCAAAGTGCATTCTGGAAGCAACTGAAATAAAATTCCTAGGGCACATACTGACGTCGGAAGGAATTAAAGTGGACAAAACAAAGGTGGAGGCTATAGACAAACTCAAAGCACCGACCAATCTTGTAGAATTGCAACGCTTGTTAGGCATGACAGTTTATTTAGCAAAGTTTCTGCCTACGTTCTCGAAGATGACAGAACCACTTCGTAAGCTTCTCGTTAAAGATGTAGAATGGGAATGGACACACGAGCAAGAATCAGCTTTGGCAGCAATAAAGCAAGCACTGAAGTCGACCCCAGTACTAGCATATTATGATGTTAATAAAGATGTGACAATCTCAGTGGATGCTAGCTCCACAGCAGTGGGAGCAGCTTTGTTGCAAGAGGGTCGTCCAGTTGCTTATGCAACACAAGCTCTCACTCCATGTCAACAAAGGTACCCACAAATAGAAAAAGAAGCTTTTGCTATAAGATTTGGGTGCACGAAATTTCACGACTACGTATACGGTAAGCGTCTAGTCATAGAAACAGACCACAAGCCTTTGGAAGCAATAAGTAAGAAGTCTATCGATAAAGCTCCGCCAAGATTGCAAAGAATTTTTTTTGACATACTGCAGTATTCGCCTCACATCGAGAATGTTAAAGGAACCAACATACCTGTGGCTGATACATTAAGCCGTGACTGTAAGAATCCTATTCCAGAAGAGAAACCTGAAGAACTGGAAGTGCATATAGTTCTTCCCATGTCTCAAAATTCAAGAAAAGAGCTCCAAGAAGCTACAAGAGATGATGTCGAATTACAAAGTCTCATCAAAGTCGTGTTAGAAGGATGGCCAGTTAATCAAGCACAAATCAACTCCATGGTTCAACCATATTGGAATTTTCGAGATGAAATCTCTGTTTATGAAGAAATAGTGTTTAAGAATTCTCGCCCTATTATTCCAGCAATACTACAGCCAAAGTATGTTCATGAAATTCATACTGGACATTTGGGAATTCAGTCGTCGCTACGTCGAGCCAGAGAAGCCGTGTATTGGCGTGGAATGAACAGAGATATCGAACATTTTGTTCAATCTTGTATGGAGTGCCAACCGTTACAACGTACCACCATACCAACGCATTTTGATGTCTTACAACCAAAAGTGCAAGCAGGCGTCGAAAGTTCTCTTGAAAATGCTAGACAGCGTCAAAAGGCCTACGCCGATCGAGTGTCTATACCTGCTACACCGTTGAACGTCAATGACCCAGTGCGAATGCAAACTGCTCATCGTCGATGGGAAGGAGGAAACATAGAAAGTAAAGCCGAAGCTCCTCGTTCATACTTCGTTCGACTGAACGATGGTAGGCTATTCCGTAGAAATAGCTCGCAGCTTAGTAACACCTTGGCCAGTTTTCCAGTACCACCTAGGCTATCGAGCTCAAGACGCCATAGTGCACCAGTTGAGCCCTCGCAAATTCAAAATAGTGCTTCTAACCCTGGTCGTTCAGTGCAAATCACTAGTGCAAATCCTCCACGCAGTTTAGTGCAAATTGAAAGTGCTCCTCAGTTGAGTGTGCACAATGAAAGTGCTGTGAATCTGGGTTCATTGCCTATGAGTGTTGGTGCTCCTGCAGTGTCAAATCTAGCACATTACAATTTTTCTGGTGGTAAGACTTATACCAGAAGTGGGCGACAGATAAAACGACCTACTCGTTTAAACTTGTGAAAAGTACAAGTGCCTAGAGTGTTTTGAAAAAAAAAAAAGTGCTAATTTTAAGTGTACATACAACTGATTAATTTTACTAAGAATTTAACTTGTTATAAGTAACATGCAGAGTTTAAAAAACTTGTAAAAAGAAAAGGATGTAACGGTTGGCACTCCATACCAATATAGTTGTATGGCCCGCCGATAGATGGCGTGGCCTCTTTCTGTAACCAGGGCACTTCATTAAATGTGTTCATGCTTATCACGTGTCGCCTATGTCGTTCGTAGCGTACAAGCAATGTTACAAAAAGCAGTTCGAAACCACTATCTGACACTAATGTGAGGCGTCTCGGTTTTGGGGGCTATTGTTAGGGCTTAAGTGTGTGCCCTTTAATGTTTTATGCCTCTGTAATTATCAGGATTACTGCTTAACTAGCCCTGTTTAATCACTGTTAGAGTCGAGCCAGGTTGGGTTTACGAGCGTTACCGGGCGTATTGGACAATTAAAAGAAAACTAAAATTCAGATTCAAAAGTTTAACACATTAACTTATAACTTTAAATTCATTATTTGTCAGGATAGTCTATTAACCAACCCGTCTCGTCCTAACTATCTGTAACTTCTAAGTACTAAAAAATTGTGTCAACTGTGCAAAATAACGAAACCATGTGGCAATCTTTTAAAAACATGAAAATCCAACAATTTTAATTAAAAAAAAAAACAACATCAACAGTAATTGTACACACCTACATAAATTTACAAATGATGCAAATTTATGAACAAAAGCCGTCGTTCCTCTTCACAACTTTTCTTGTTAAAATTACCTTCATCATAAAATTCCACAAAGTATAAAAATACCAAAATTCACAAATTCACAAATACTTATTCGCTTGTTTTTCAAGCCCTGAATTCCGATCTTATTAAGTCGTTACATTTTCCAGGCATCCCAAGTCATCAAAACTCTTGAGGATGTGTTATCAATTTTATTACAAAATGTTTGCTCTCTCCTAATTACTGTGTGTCCGCTAATCTAAATATCCTAAAATTCCCTAATTAATGAGCCACATCGTTTCCAGTTAATTTTCGAAATAAATGAATCATTTCCTAAAAATTCCCTATTTCATTTTTTGATCTCCTAGCCAATACTCACTCAATCTGTCTGTTGATCTTTAGTCTTTACCGTTGTTCATGGGGCCAGTGTTTCCGATCGCGTTGCGTCATTCATGTCAAAGTCAGCGGCAAACTTGGTTCATTTGTCTGCTTGGGCATCTTGCGCTCTCGTAAAAAGTTGGGCAGGCTTCTACCGTGTTATTGTCATTGCTGGCAGTCATAGAGTTAGATATATTATATTGTTACACCAGAGAGGGAACATTCGCCTCAGAACCTGTCCGTGCGTAATCACCGCCGCCAGGAGCCTGGTTGGCGCCACCGTCGATTTGAGAATGATTTTGTTAGGAATAGAGGTGTGCCCCAACAGCCACATGAAACGCAACTTAACGCCGCCGCTAGTCAGTTTCGGACCCTGTCATCGCTTTTACGGTCGTGTTCGTTAGTGTCAAAGCTGAGATATTAAAAGATGAAGTATAAATTTATTTATGCTTTCGAAATAACTGAACTACTTGGAACTTGAAAACAAAAATTGGCTAATTGGAACATTAATGCTTCATTATGCTCTACATGCTAAAAATGAAATAAAATCAAGTTGGATTATTTACTTTGCAACAGCAAAAGTCGTACAGTAGGGCAAAGGGTGGGGACGGGGTGGCAGGGGACAACCCCCCCCCCCCC
>JAHWFP010118932.1:451-10794 GCA_023313725.1 Lithobius niger | reverse complement strand
TTTCACTTAAGCCTAAATACATCCATTTATCTAATTTAAAACGACTGATACACCAGTTTAGAGATGGACCTTATCGTAAAACTTCAAAAATCAAAGCGCTACATCGTAGATAAACTACCGTAGCTTAAATGCTAATTAAAATAAATAGTTTTAATTCCCCTTGTTGGAAAATATACATCTTCATATTTCATTTAAGCATAATTACATCCATTTATGTTATTTAGAACGACTACTGAACCACTTTGAAGATGAAACTTATCGTAAAACGACCCAAAAATCAAAGCGCTACATAATAGATAAACTGCTGTAACTTAGCGCCTAATTAAAATAAATCGTTTTAATTACCCTTTTTGGAAAATATACATCTAGATCTTTCATTTAAGCCTAATTACACCAATTTATTTAATTTAGAACGACTACTACACTAGTTTAAAGATGGAACTTATCGTAAAACGACCCAAAAATCAACTATTATAGCTTAGATTCTAATGAAAATAAATCGTTCAAATTTCCCTTGCTGCAAAATATACATCTTCACCTTTCATTTAAGCCCAATTATGTTAGTGGTTCTTAATTAGAACTAACATTGCAGCTCTTTTAAAGTCAGGAATTATAATACACATGTGCGCCGTTGTATCTATAGCATACATAAATGGCCTAATAGAACTTAAAATGACGAATTTCGGCCAGAAGGGTTAATTTCACGAAAAATATGCATAGAACTTTTTCTGAAGGAAATTTTATTCTGAACACAATTGGTAACCGGTTTGTTTTCGATCGGATGAACGGTTTAGGCGCTAGAAGCAAAAATATGTTTTTTGGACGCCATCTTGAATTTCGGGCTTGGGAGGAGAAATTCGACTAGGCACCGGGCAGATTCGGATTCAGAATGCCAAAATTAAGGTAAAACCACCCGGTGCCAAAATGTCTCATCATTTGCCGTTGAAAGTTATTTTTTTAGATTTTTCTTCCAGTCTAATATGCATAAAATTAGTTTTATCATTATTAATGTATAATTCATTAGTATATAAATACTGATTTATGCTATTAAAATCTGTTTGTAGATTTCGAACCAAGATTTCTTGGTTTTTCCCTATAGATACTAAAAGAATATTATCTACATAGAAAATAACTTGGCCTTGAAGTTTTCCTTCAATAATATCATTAATATAAATCCTATACTATAAGAAAGAGTTGCCCAGAAAATGGCAGAGCTGAGAGCGAGCGAGCGCGAGCTTCTGAGATCGCCCACTAGATGCCACTACTAACAACTCGCTCTCAAACGAAACCACTATCAAAACGAAACTAGGACCAACGTAGCGCACGACGCTACCTTTTGGTATGTACGCTAAGAGATGCTCAGCAGGACGAAGTTGAGCATCTCTTGGAGTACATATAAAAAAAAAGGCATTTTCAGCGTTAATTTACCGCAAAGAAGAACCAAGGAAATTTACTTTAATGTTAATTTGCCGTTACTTAGCTAAAGAAGAACCAAGGCAACCTGGAATCGAAGCTACTTTCCTCGCTCAGCATAAGGATCCCAGGCGAAGCCGGGTACTTCAGCTAGTAATGAATAAGAGAGGGCCTAAAATTGAACCTTGCGGTACTCCGTATTGGACATTCATCCAACACAGCTCTGTCTAATATTCATATAACTATCAAGAATGTCATAACACGGGGAAACACAACAGAGTTCCTTTGAATTTTCGGTGAAGTCAACATCCGTTCACCTTCTTCAGAAAAAATGTCAACATAAAAAACGTCCGAAAACTACATGTCTAAAGTTCGCGAATTCCAGATTTCAAAAACACGCACGTGGAGGGATGCATCACTGATCTTCATTTGCCATCTGGATACCCCACTTAGTTCCAAGCTTGGCAGCCAGCGTGGGTGCCACCAATCTGTTGGAGTTCAACCTACGTACGTTGGTCCCGTGATGTTCATTAATGGATGTTTAAGTGTTGTGAATCGCCTGATCGCCAAAGACTCAAGGGCCCTCAAATGTGCATCATTGTGAGTGTTGGAATTCATCAGAATGGAAACCTTGTCCCAGGCAATGGGGTGTTGTGTTCTCAGATGGTGTCGAGCGATCCCACGGTAGCAGTTTCGTGCTCTTTGATGCATTGAAGGAGGGTTCTTCTGGTTTCCCCGATGTAGGTGGAATCACATTCTTGGCAAGGAACACGGTACACTGATCCCCTCTGGTTAGCAAAGTGACTAGACGTCAGCAAGTATCCGGGTGAAATACTCACTGTCTCATCAACAGTGACAGGAGGGGGGAGGGAGGGGGGAAAGGCTCGGCACAAGATGGTCGTCTTTCTTCAATTTACCCCGAGTATGGTAGTGGTGGACAGGAGGAGTGGGGGCCGGAGGAATGGGGGTCAGAGGAGAGAGGGCCGGTGGAGGAGGCGGGAGGGAGGGGTGGGGAGCTTGCAACGCTTCAGTGTCGCACCTCTTTTTCTTCTGCAGCAACTTTTTTAGGTTTGCTGGGTTCCGGTAAAAACATTTTAATGCCCTGCTTTCTCAAGATCCTGTTGAGTACTTTCACTAACTCCTGGCACAAAAGTCAAGACTTCTGTCGGGCCTTCACCATCTTTCATGCAATTCTCTCATTTCTGACTTTCACAAGATGCCATGCTCCTTCATCTTCCTGTTCACCATCCCCGCTGGGAACCCTAGCCGAAGAAACCTTTCTTTGGTGTTGGTCAAGTGGTGCCTTGCAGTGTCACGATTTGAGGAATGTTCAACCATTCTACACATTTCGTTGGCGACCATAACATGGAGCAGGGATTGTGGGTGACACGAATTATACGGAATTCCTCTCCCCGTGTGACAAGGTTTCCTGTACGGTTCAAACTCAATGGAATTCCTAGTTCTGGAAAGAAGAACATCAAGGAAGGGGAGCTTTAGTTCGTGCTCGTCTTCTTGAGTAAACTGAACTGCAGCATGCCGCAAGTTCAACTTCTCCAGCATAGCAGGAAGGTCACGAGCCAACACCACTGCCAAAACATCGTTAACAAATCTCTCCCACAAACTCATCTTGGGGAAACTGATCATGGCGAACTCTTCAACAAATTGCATGACAATTTCCGAAAGCACCGGGGAGCAGGAGTATCCCATAGGTGTTCCAGAAACCTGCCAGTACACCAAGTCTTTGAACTTCACATAAATCGTGGAAAGAACAGCTTTCAACAATTCTGTCAACTTGGTATTCACAATCATCAATCCCTAGTATGTTTCCCGATTCATCAAACATTTGTAGAAGCAACGAGTGCGGGAGGCTAGGGAAAAGCCCTTTAACGTCAAATGAGACCAACCTATGTTGAGGAGAAATTTCCAATTGTTTGATGTCTTTAAGGAGACCATTGGTGTTTGTAATTCCACTTTTTCCCCATACGTATCTCTTAAGCCTCACTGCCAGTTTCCAGTCAATCTTCTTAATCGGGGCTTTCTTAGCTGAAGTAATCAGCCTCAAGGGAAATCCCTCTTTGTGGGATTTAACTTGGGCAAAAATTACGGGAAGTTCAGAATCATCAGATGGGCACAGTCTCTTCTTCTCTTCTTTATCAATCAGCTTTTCTCTAAACATTCGTTGCAACAGCCCTTTAACTTTGTTGTTAACTGAATTACCCAGTTCGTAATCAATTTTCTGGTAAATACCCATGGCCTCAATTTCACCCACAACTTTATTATCATAGTCAGAAGTGTCCATAACCACCGTACCATTGGTCTTATCTGTAAAACAAATAGTTACTTCATCGTCCCTAAGCTTCAGAATGGCATTTCTCTGTAATTGGGTGAGGTAGGGGGCAATTCGGGGTCTTTTAAGGCCCACTCCTTCGGCCAGTTCGCAAGCTTGCACATGTTTCCACGAATATTTCGAGAGAATGACTTGGAGATCGGCTGCTAAGTCTATTTGGAGAAGCGTGTGATCAACTGGGGTCGATGGAATGAATTTGGGGTTTAAAGTCAGCACATCAATCTCATCTTCCGCGAGTACTCCTGCTCCCTGGTGCTTTCGGAAATTGTCATGCAATTTGTTGAGTTCGCCATGATCAGTTTCCCTGAGATGAGTTTGTGGGAGAGATTTGTTGTTTTGGCAGTGGTGTTGGCTCGTGACCTTCCTGCTACGCTGGAGAAGTTGAACTCGTGGCATCTGCAGTTCAGTTTACTCAAGAAGATGAGCACAAACAGTAACTCCCCTTCCTTGATGTTTTTCTTTCCAGAACTAGGATTTCCATTGAGTTTGAACCGTACAGGAAACCTTGTCAGACAGGGAGAGAAATTCCGTATAATTCGTGTCGCCCACAATCCCTGCTCCATGCTATGGTCGCCAACGAAATGTGTAGAATGGTTGAACATTCCTCAAATCGTGACACTGCAAGGTATCACTTGACCAACACTAAGAAAGGTTTCTTCGGCTAGGGTTCCCAGTGGGGATGGTGAACAGAAAGATGAAGGGAGCATCGCATCTTGCGAAAGTCAGAAATGAGAGAGAGAGAATTGAAAGATGGTGAAGGCCCGACAGAAGTCTTGACTTTTGTGCCAGGAGTTAGCGAAAGCACTCCCAGGATCTTGAGAAAGCAGGGCATTAAATGTTTTTACCGGAACCCAGCAAACCTAAAAAAGTTGCTGCAGAAGAAAAAGAGGTGCGACACTGAAGCGTTGCAAGCTCCCCCCCCCTCCACCCCTCCCTCCCACCCCTTCCACCGGCCCTCTCTACTCCGGCCCACACTCCTCCTGTCCACCACTACTATACTCGGAGTAAATTGAAGAAAGACGACCATCTTGTGCCGAGCCTGCCCCCCCCCCCCCCCCCGGCACTGGTGATGAGACAGCGAGTATTTCACCCGGGTACTTTCTGACGCCTAGTCACTTTGCCAACCAGAGGGGATCAGTGTACCGTGTTCCTTGCCAAGAATGTGATTCCATCTACATCGGGGAAACCAGAAGAACCCTCCTTCAATGCATCAAAGAGCACGAAACTGCTACCATCAAGGGAGATCGTCTGAATGGAATCACTCAACACCATCTGAGAACACAACAACCCATTGCCTGGAACAAGGTTTCCATTCTGATGAATTCCAACACTCATAACGATGCACATTTTAGGGCCCTTGAGTCTTTAGCGATTAGGTGATTTTACAACACTTAAACATCCATTAATGAACATCACGGGACCGACGTACAAAGGCATTGACAGATTGGTGGCACTACGCTGGCTGCCAAGCTTGACGCTAAGTGGGGTATCCAGATGGCAAATGAAGATCAGTGATGCATCCCTCCACGCGCGTGTTTTTGAAATCTGGAATTCGCGAACTTAGACAAGTAGTTTTCGGACGTTTTTTGTGTTGACATTTTTTCTGAAGAAGGTGAAGGGATGTTGACTTCACCGAAAATTCAAAGGAACTCTGTTGTGTTTCTGCCAGGTGGTTGTGTGTGTTTTCCCGTGTTATGTCGATTTCAAACCACTGTAGACGCCGGTTGCCAGTAATTTGTTGTCAAGAATGTGAAGTAATTTTCCACGAATACCAATATCATGTAGTTTACTATGAAGTATTTTATTATCTATAGCGTCAAATGCTTTTTTTAAGTCTATAGCAATTACACCAGATGTGTTTACTTTTATTTAATGCATTCAAAATTTTATTGTTAATAAGACTAAGTACATTCAAAGTTCCAATTCCCTGTCTAAATCCATATTGATGTTTATTTAGTAGATGAAATTATAAGTAGATGATAATAATAATAATATATAGCATTAATCATTTGTACATGACATGTAGGTACATGGTGGACAAAAGGCACGAAGTCTAATGACTTGTCTGTGCAAGCAAAACTTATTAAATTTCACAAAATTGTTATGCATGATCTACAAGATCCACTACATGTTAATAAAGATAATTAACAAAGAAGAAAAGTATTATGAAATTCTTATCAAAAAATAAATAAAAATCAAAACAATCATCCTTATAAATTTCAAAGACAATACATTACATACATCTCAATACAAAAATCAACTAATATAAACTAAGTTGTTTTAAGCCAAAATTTAATTTCCTTTTCCATGAGTTTATAATTTGTAAGGCATCTGAGCTTGACAGGTATTTTGTTCAGGTAATTTGGTACGATGTATGAATGGCCCCTTTTGCCATATGAATTTCTCCAAAGTGGTTCACAAACCCATCGATTTTTACCTCTAACAGATCTCTCTGTCTCAGTCCTATTTTCTGTTTTAAAGTAATTTTTCCTTATTACTTCAAAGCAATGTGATTGATTTACAGTTAAAAAGTGGTTGTAAATATCTTTACTACTTTTTAGTTTTTCATTTTTAAAAAGAATTTTAATGGCCTTCTTAATTACTCTTTGCAACTGTTGAATGATTGATTTTGATGTAGATCCATAGAGGGTAACTCCATATTTCACAGTTGACATAATCAGGGGCTTGAAAACCATTTTTTTGTTTCTAAACATTTTTCACGTTGTAAAGACTTGGAAGTATTTTCCTAATTTTTATTGTTAAGTTTTCAATATGGCTGTAGAATTTCCAGTTAGTGTCTATATCAAGACCTAAATATTTGGTCTTGTAAATTCTTTCCATTTTTTTACAACCACAGTTGCCCGTTTCAATCTTACAGTTATCTTCACAGATAATATCTTTAGTGATGTCCTTCATGTGAGATGTTTTAAAAGGAAGTATAAGGTCGTTTTGGAGCAAAAAAATTCTTAATTTGTCAAAAATCCTCTTGCAGATGTTATCATTTTGCCATCATTAACATGTATCGATAGCAAGAAAATATCATCTGCATAAAGAACAATTTCCGTTTTCCAATTAATGTAAAAGGTCATTGATATAAATAATGAAAAAAAGTGGGCCCAGTACAGACCCTTGTGGGGCTCCATGTGTTATTGCTTTCCAGTTACTATTTTCCTCACCAATTTTTACACTACATTTCCTATTTGTTAAATAACTTTTTTAAATGTTGTACATTTTACCTCTTATTCCATGTTTGTGTAGTTTCTCTAAGAGAATATCACTTTTGAGAGTATCAAAAGCCTTGCTTAGATCGATTAGCACTGCACCAGATAATTTCCCATTATTTAGAGCTCTTGTGATGTTATTATTAATATTTTCAAGCGCATTAATTGTACCAGTTCTTTTTCTAAAACCAAATTGTTTGTCATCTAAGATTTTATATTTGTCACGAAATTTCTCAATTCTGGTTGCAAAAAATTTTTCAAATATTTTATTAAGTATAGGAAGTAGTGAAATAGGTCTATAATTGTTCATGTTTCCCTTATCTCCTTTTTTATATATTGGTCTAATAATTTGTTTCTTAAGCGCATCAGGCCATATTTCACTTTTGATTATACTATTTATCAAAATCACCATAAATTCACATGTTTTCTCTTTTGTAGCAATAAAATGTTCAAGGAGAAAACCGTCGTGTCCACTGGCTTTCTTTGTTTTCAATGAGTTAATAACTGTGATTATATTATAATAATTAGCCTATTGTATTTCGATTGTATTTTCAACACTAATTTTTTTTTTATATTTAATACTTTATTTTTTTTTATTTTTTGGGTTTAGTTTCAATTCTTTTAGGTTATGATCAATATTAGGTACTTGTTCCTGAAAGTTTTGTGAAAAATCCTCACATATGTTCTTTATATTTCTACTTTTAAAATTTAGAATTATTTGTGAGTCAATACTTTTTGTACTTTCTTTTCCTAAAATAACATTTATTTTCTGCGAAGTTTTTTTACCACCATCTTTTTGTATTTTTAAAAAAGTTGTAGAAGTTTTGTTTAGTATCACTTATTTCTTTTTCTACATCTTTTTTCAACTTCTTATACTTTTCAATTTCTAGTTTATAAATATTTTCGTCTCTGTTTGTATTTTTACCATTCTTTTTAATTTTATTCCACAGGCTATTTTTTTCATTTATTTTTTTGAGTAGTTCTACATTCATCCATTCTTGTCGCATGTTATTTTTCCCATTTTGTTTACCTATTTTCCCTCTGGTGTTTTTTATATATATTTCTGATATGCATGTATTAATTATATTATAAATATCATTCGGTTTTTTTTTCTTTTAGACATTCCCAGTTTATTTAATTCAGTTCATCAATAATTTTAATATTGTTTAATTTTTTGTACCAAAAATTATTGTTTAAGGTTGCATTCTTATTTATTTGATGGTCTTTTATTTTGTCACTAAAACCAGGAATGGTATAATAAGATCTGCCAGTTTAGTGATAATTACAGCACTTTGACAGTTTAAGTCAGTCAGTTTAGTTATAATCAGGTCAAGAGATGAACTTGTCAATGTATTATTTCTAATTTCTTCTCGAGTGGCAGTTTCAATTTGTTGCATATAACCTTCTGATGCAAAAATATTCGCAACTTATTAATATCACTTTTTTCACATTCGTTTTGTGTATCATGGAGTGTATTAAAATTAAAGTCTCCAAAAAAATTGTATTAGTAGTGTTAAGCTGATTTTTATGTTTAGTAAACTTTTTCATTTCTTCTGTGTATTTTCTCCTATCATGATGGTTTTCTATAGCAGACACGTATATTACATTTTTTACCTTCATAATCCATGGTCAAATTAAGTGAGTCATTTTCGCCAATTTTACATGCTTCACACTTAATATTTTTAAAGCATTGTCCTTAAGAAAACCTAAAATCCCTCCACCTCTTTGCTTCTGTCTGGACACATGATATTTTGTGTATTAACAGAAATTATAATAATCGATTTCATTTGTGCTTATATTAATTTCAGTTAAGATGATCACATCCCAACAAGTTTCACTATTTTTTAGGTCAGTAACCAAATTTTCCCAATTTTTCCTACAACTACGTGTAAACACATAACCACATTGGCAAAAAGGTGCTTACTGCCTTTAAATTCGTCAAAGTTTTCAAACAAAACATTTTTCTGCTCAAAGACTTGCTCCATTGACGGTTCCACTTATTTCATTAACTACGGTGGAACAATTTTCGGAACAATAATAATAATACTTATTTTAACAACAGCAAATGGAACTTGGTAGGGTATGCCTCTTATACCATGTACCAAGAATGTGATACTTTAGTGCTATTTTTCGTAAATAACTAAACAATTTCCGGAAAACAAAATATTTTTTAAAAAATGTAAAAATGTCACTTGTGTGGAACAGTAGGCTATCTGGCACATAAGCCAGGAGGGTTGGCAATTTCCAGGGAAAACTAGTTTTGGACAGGGCACTGGTAAATACTGGTAAAAACCTGGTAAATACCAGCTAAGTGGGGAAAATGTTATTTTTATAACATGCATTTTTCAAGTCTGGAGCCTAACTGCTCATTAACACTAATAGTAGTACTTATTAATTCTATTTGAAACGAAAATTCAAGTTAACAGAATGTAGTGAAACTACTAACATAAAAATTTTCCTAAAAAAAGGTGTATCCCAATAGTACAGTAGAATTTGGTTTTGGTTTCTCTTTCGGATTTAGGGGAAATTCCCCCGAGAATGTTTCAGTGACTTGGTGTTTGAAATTTGTTTTCTGCAAGACTATGTGAATGCTAGGTCCTAATCCATAACCCATAAGGCAATTCATAAAAAATTGTCAATAAAACAACATTATGAGAATTTTTAGCATCGCCTTACCTATTACCGCTGGCAATCCCGAAATTGAATCCACCAGGCTGTGCCCTTTATTTCCTAGCAATTAGGTAGTAAAAACCAGGGTTGGAAAATATTGTGATATTTTCATCAATATAGATAATATAGTATTGTAAACTTTAGGCCTATTGTGATAATACCTGCTATAATAATATAATAATAATATTTATTTGCCAAAACATTGCTCGAAGTTTACGTGAAACTTGTGTGAGCTGCAAAACAACATCAATACATATAAAAAATAAATAACAATAAGTAGATTTACAATTTTCACAATGTTATACTATTACTACAATTAATTTAGTTTATCAACTACTGTACATTTAAAAGAAGCTGTAAGTTGTACATAGATTACAGTTATAAGAGAGAATGTTTACCTTGAATATATTATACCCTATGTTGCTATCCTGCTTTGTATTTTATTTACATGAAATAATCTATAATTCATTGAGAAGAAATTTATTTAATTCTGGTTTAAATTTTGTTAATAATAATAATAATAATAATTTATTCAGTGCGGATGTACAATATTTGGTACATACGACCAGGCACGAAGCAATACTGCTTGTGTGTGCACTGATGTTACACAGTAATAATTTAATTTTCATACAGTATTTATTTTATATACAGGGTGTTCGGAAATTGGTGTCAAATATTTTGAGGGTCCGCTG
>JAHWFP010118881.1:0-10864 GCA_023313725.1 Lithobius niger | reverse complement strand
TTTTTTTTTTAAGGGAACATGAATCCAAACTAAATTATCTGCCCCAATGATGATCGTGAACGCAGGGTCCAATCAAGTAGGAAAAAAGTAATTTTTTTTTACGTGCCAAGTTTGCTGGTTAATCTAGACACACGCAAGAGCGCCACCGCCTAGCAGGTAAGAGTATTGTTATTAAATACTAATTAAAAAATTTTTAGACTTAAAATTCCTCCACACAAAAAATGACATATATATAACAGTGTGACAGTACTATAAAGGTGGTGATATCCACCCAAAATTAAACTGGTACAAGAGAAGCTGCCAAGTTTCCAAAAAGGGTCGGCATTTGAAAGTAGTAGGATATCATTAAGCCAAGGAAAGGCCGCGAAGGTTAATTCAAGTTAATTGCACTGAATAATACTTTGGACGTTAAATGAAACTTGTGTTACTGCGAGTAGCAATATTTTAGTTTTCTGTTAACTTTCAATTATTATTTGATGCCATTAACTTGGCTAATAGGATTAACCTTGGGCCGCTTTACCCTGGTTGAATAATAGCACTACTTTCAAAGGCCGACCCTTTTTTGGAAACTTGGTGTCTTCTCTTATAAAAGGTTTGGTTTTGGGTATATACCTGGGGAAAAAAGCAATAAATAGGTTGGAGACAAAAAAAGCACTGGATATGACCAACATGAAAAATCCACCAAGTGCACTTTGTTAGATGCGACGTTATGGGAGTAGGGGTCGGACGAATGGGGAAAAAACACATTCGAATATTCGCCAAAAAATATTTGAATATACGCGTTCAAATTTTTTTCCATGTTTCGGACTAATGCCTCTCCCCCCCCCCCCAAAAAAAAAACAGTTTGTCATTAAATACCTAAATTTTATTTAGTCTATTGGCAATGCAAGGCATATGTAATATAACTACAATTTTAATTAAATCTGCTAGGCGTGGCAACGTGGAAGGCTTACATAACCTCCACCCAAAAATGAATTGCCAACTGCAATACGGAATGAACATAATCGACCAAGGTGTCTTTCTCTTTCACGTATATTGAAGGTGATATCGTCTATCAGCTGGTTACCATGGCCCTGGTTGACTTCCCCATTCTTTAGTTCATTAGACTGCTGTGCGTTTCTAATCTCAACCTCTTATCTCCCCCTCCTCCTCTTGCAAATGACAATCCGAAACGCATGGATTGTCAGTTGGATTGGTTGGGACAAAATGGGGAAGAGAAGAAGCATAATGCGAATAGTCTGGGACTCAAGAAGCCCACAGGTAAACTTAAAAACCAAATAAAAAAAAACGTAAAATTACATTGAACTTTTATTTTATGAATATTCGAATGGAATATATCATATTCGAATATGCTCTTAACGAACGAATATCCAAATATTCGTTCGACCCCCTATTCGGGAGTTTTCATCCCGTTGTCAAGCTAAGATGAATTACATTAGCATTTCGAAGCACAAGGCAAACAGCTCAATAAAAAATTAAAAATTAAAATTTAGCCCCGTCAGCGCAAAAGCTAAACAGGGTGGACCTTTCCATAACGAAACGAGGAAGAAGTGAATTCATGAGAGGAGGGATTGGCTATTAGTGTGTGTAGGCCCTAGCAGGAAAAGTTTTAATTGCAAATTTGTGCAGAATTGTATATATTCCGAAAACTGTTTATTATTAGGCATCAGGTGATTGTGGACTGGGGTGGTCGTGTCAAGATGCAGAGGGTTTCCAGGTAAAAATGTGCATGAAAATTATTTTCTTTGAAAATGACCCAGTATTTTGATTATCCAGGGTATGCCCTGTTTTTATCTGGTGTTTGTCCAACGTCAGATAAAGACAGTGCACACCCTGAATCTTCAAAATACTCCAGTCATTTCAACGAAAATAATTTTCATGAATGTCTTAACCTGGAAACACTCTCATCTTAACAGAACGACCCTCAGTCCACAACGGATTTAGTTTTGTCTCTGTATTATGGATTGGATTTGTGCGATGAGCGTGGTTCCAATATAGCCAACTGTGCGTGTGGGTTCACTGCAGGAATTTTATAAATGACTTTTTGTTGAGTCTTAATTTTGTGATTAACTGTAATTTTTCGCATGGTTAACTTTTTTTTAATTTAGTGCTGCTGTTGAAATGAGAGTGCGATTTTGGGGAGCTAACAGTTTTCTTAGGTGTTGTGTAGCTTCAGGGAAGTATAGAATACAAAAAAAATATGTATAGAGTTTAAGTAGAGCATGGTGATCAATCAGCTTTTCCAGCAAATGGAGAGGATACCAACTTTCAAGAAATTTATGGAGTGTATATTGAAATTCGTGGGCAAGCAAAAATTTATTGCTAATCCAATCTCAATCGCAAAACAAACTCCATTGTCCAACAGCAGATAAAACAGGGCACACCCCGGAACTTCAAAATACTAGTTATTTTCCAAGAAAATAATTTTCATGCACTTCTTAACCTGGAAACCCTCTGCATTAACACAACGACCCCCAGTCCACAAACGCCTAATGCCTAATAATAAACAGTTTTCGGAGTATATACCAATTCTTCACAAATTTGCAATTATAAAATTGTTCTCCGCCAGATCCAACCATGGACTTTATACTATCACACTACGTGATCTAACAAACAGAAATCGCAGACCTCTCAGGAATTCACTTCATCCCTGCTTCGTTAGGGAGAGGTCCACCCTGTTTAGCTTTAACGCCGATGAGGCCAACGTTGAAGTGATTGCCTTGCCCTTCGAAATGGGAAATCATTATGTGTACTTTGTGTGAATTTTTAGCTTATGCTAATCTAAGCTTTGCTTGGCAATGGGATTAAAAATCCCACTGTGGGTCGTGTCCTACTGTGGGTCGCATGCACTGTGTATATGTACACCTGCCAGCTTTTTATATGTCGATAGATTGTAACATTAAACATCGAGTTGTCACATTAAACATTAAACATGGGACAGCAGTGTGGCAGCAGCACAAATTACTGATCAGTTAGTAGATGCTGTAGGCTCTAACGTTAGTGTAGGATTAGATGTTTTTTTTTTGGGGGGGGGGGAGGGGAGTGCGTCAGGAACATCCATTACATAGGCTGACCACATGCATTTTAATAATCATTACTACACACCAATGCATTAAACCATGCTTTAATTTGGTATCGTCCTAAAAAAAGAAGGCAGAAGCAATCTGTGTGCAGACTGTTCAACAGTTAACACCTCATTACGGAAAGGACAGCTCAGCCTATGGCTGAGTGCATACTGAAAGAACAGAAATCTAGAAATCTGAACAAGCAAGTTTTGATTTTTTTTTAAAACTGCCACCATTTTAGAGATTACATTACTTAATTAGGAGTGTAGTTTTAAATAATCAATAAGCACAATCTTACCATTTTTTTGGTGTTGTTGTAATGTACCACTCTGGTAAATAAAAATTACCAGCGATCCTGTGCAATACCCTTAACTAATTAGTCTGATTTTGCTGCCCTCTGAGCCGTGTGTGTGTGTGATGCATTTTCCATTATCTAAAACATAAATGAAAACTGATTTTGCACATGGGACGAAATATGAAGACGCACACAGCTCAATTTTCTTACTAAACGTTTCAAGTTCTTTTTTTTAATACATAAAATCTTTTTGGAATATAGAATATTTAAAGAAATGTTTTGTGATGTTGATACTTGTTTTGAACTAAATTCATATTTGTTTTATTGTATGGTATACCCACTATTTCGGCATCCTTAGTTTCTTATAGGTTTGTCTTTTGAGAAATATACCCAAATGTTTGCCTCTCATTTCCATCACCTTTAATTTCATTAAATCCAATATTCAAGATGAATACTGCTGGATGCTATAGAACTGGTTGCCAACTATGGTCTGAAGTAGTTCATTTCGAAGTATAGCTATCCAAATGAACTACATCCGAAATAGAACCAAGTTGACAAAGTTGATAAATTACCTAATATCGAATAAAATGAGCAAGTTTGAAGCAGTCCAATCAATGCTTTAGTCTGCTACTAGTTTTAAAAATATTTTAGCACTATCATTAAGTAAACTTTTTTTTCAAAATTATGTTACTAATCTACACCATCATTGACTTTCCTTTAAACTGCATACTTCACTTTAAGCATTGTTCTCTTGCGAGGAGTTGAGTTTTTGCCATCTTTGCTCTTCTTCAAATCAATTATATACTCATTAGTTCAACATATCACAGGTACGGTTGTTTTAGTATCCGTCCAGCTTTATTTGGAACCAAATTTGTTGTCACTGTTACTGAGTAATTCACATATTGAAACCATAAATGATAACCTCAAAAAAACGCTAACGGTAGAAAACAGTCTGTTGTAAGGTTGCATTACATTAATTTAAAAAATATCCTTTGCCACAGTGAAACAAGGAAAGTAGAAGAAAACTATGCTAAGCCTGCCAGTCAGCCTAGTCCAGTCTCCAGTACCCACTATCTATTGTGGCCATTCTCGTGATCCCAGCCATTATTGTAAGTTACTTTGTTTAAGCTGTTTCATCTATAAGAGAATTTAAGTTTTCTTCATTTGACGAAGCTCAAAGAAACCACCGAATCCCATAAAGCAAAGTAGATTTCTGGAGTAGAATCTCAAAGGGGATCATTTACATGCCATGACCTACGAGATTCTAGTCGTGCAACACTTACAAAATTGGATGCCTATCCACCACTGGACATTACTAATATTACAAAATAATATGCTGCATACATTTTTGCTATGGTTTAGCAAATTAGCAGCATCTAGCCACATAGTTGTGCAAACGCAAAGCCATAAGTTTTTGCTCTGGATTAAGGCGAACTCAACCCATTCCCTTTCATTTAAAATCATCTCAACTTGCAATAGTGAACTACACAATAAAGATTGCACACTACTCTTAGGCTAGTTCCTAACTAGTCGAGGGGTGAACTATACTCTGTGCCAATAATCGGGTGCACACTGTCACACAATGAAACATGACACCCAACAAGAACAACAGAAAAGGTTTCTTACCCCGTTCAGTAGAGGTGTGAGGGGCTGAAAACTTTACGACAGTAGATTATTTAATCCTTTACTTTCTAAACAAATTTTAACTGCTAATCTACTTCAATTTTGTTGATCACAACTTTATACGGTTTTTTTTCCTTGATCATGTACAGACCATCCAAATCCAGAAGAAAACTAGTATATATCTTTCTAAACAAATTTTAACTGCTAATCTGCTTCAATTTTGTCGAACACAACTTTATACCCTTTTTTCTTGGATCACGTACAGACCATCCAAATCCAGAAGAAAACTAGTATATATGAACAATTGAACATAGTAATGACTGTGGTATGAACAGAAAAGTTAAATAGAAATTTCGAATGCTTTTTATCGTTAAATTATTTTAAAACTAACTTTAGACAAGTCAGACACACTGAGTAGCTTATTATATTACCTGAACACCAACTGAAACCATGCACAGAACAGCAGGTATGGCTAACTATGTTATGGTTACACAAATACTCACTATCAAAATGATGCCTGTTATATAGAACTCGATGAGGATTTGATCTTTGCTACGTCCACTTCAAACTCCAGCATAAGTTGATGAAACAATGCTCCATCCTCCATTACTTCCTTTGATAAATCTAAGGCATTGAACAATTCTTAATTTGCACAAGTTACACATTCAGGTTTGCTATGTGTGTATATATATGGGTATCACAATTGGAATGTAGTTCATTATCCAAAATCAATTTCTCACCAAGGGATGCTAAGAACGTTTCTTCTAGTTCTTCTTCTGAAGATTCTTCTGGAATTGAACCTAGTTGAAAATCGTTCCACATATTTATTAGCCGGATATTTTGACTTTGATGACGAATCGCAGCTAGCTGAGATTCTGTAAGCACAACATTAGCAATTTCCAGCACATAATCTATGTAATCCACCATGTCTGTGTCATCCGTTGGTAGAATCAGAGATGGTCCTTTTGTATCACTTTGTGCTTGATCACGTGCCACTTCACTTGATGTTGACCCATTGGCTGGTTTTACCCAAAGCAATGGTCCCTTCATATCATCAACTACTACTGGGCAAGCGTGTGCTGCATCCTTGTCTAGATGTTCCATGATATTTTCATCGTCAGTAGCACTTGATTCTTCAAGAATAGCTTGATCATACTCTGTTATTGACTCCGTAGAAGTGACCATTTCGGATACTCCATCTTCAAGAGCACCAGCCGTAACTATAATTAATGGGCCATTAGCCTTAAAGTTGTGCTTGCTTAGTATCGAAGCCATGGAAGGTGACAATTGCAATCCACACAGATTTTGCCGGGATAGCGAAAATTCATGATCAGGAAACGAGTCTTCAGAAATTCCATTCTTTATTTTCAGTTCTGCATCCATCTGAATGTCTCCTTGGCTGCTGACCCCAATAGACTGCAAATTAGTGAGAAGGTCCACATTGACACGAGCTAATGGTAATGTTCCAGCATTACCTTTTTCGGATTGGTATATCTCGTACAGAGCTTGGTTAACTGCATTTCTGGAAATCTTTTCAACGTCAAAATTAACAGAAATCATGGGTTCGCCTTTGCTAGCTGCAATTGTGAATTGTTTACTTTCATTAGCAGGCGGTATTATTAGCTCTACATCTTTAGTACTACGACTAGAGCCATTTTTTTTAGTCACACTTTCTGGCGTTGGGTCATTACAGCCCTGCTTTTCTTCAAAGGTTTGCTTCCCACTTTCAAGTCTTTCACTTGTCATGATGTAATTTACCTGGTAATCACATCTTTCATTCTCATCCGAAGCAGACATTAGGATCAATTCTTGCGATACTGAAGTAGGAGGCAACGCCAGAACATCCTGTTTTTCAGCAAATTCGGGTAGCAAGTTAGTTAGCGAAGGGGCTTTCATGATATGTTCTCTCTGAATAAATCGATCAATTGGTTCACTTGCATCAACAGAAGAATCCGAGCCTTTAGAGAGGGCTAGAAAAGGAGTGTTTCCAATGGGAATTTGGCCAAAACAATTATCCAGAACAGGAACGAAATTTCCAAATTCTGTCTGAAAGGGGTTGAACACATCACTATCCCATTCATTAAAATTTTTGTCCAATGCTGATATGGTCGTGTTATGTATACCACCATATGATGTCACAAATGAGTCCTTTTCTGGAAAATGCCTCCTAAATAGTGAAATAGCTCTACTGCCAATACTCCCTGCAGGTAGTTCATACAATGGCAAAATATCTGATGAGCACACAATTCCTTTGCTTGATACAGCATTTATTTGCACACCAAACTGCTCCATTTCACTGTCACAGCTATCCATGCTCACAGCAGCTTGAATTGCAGGCTGGATGATAACATCATTGGTCTGAATTGCCTCATCTGAAAAACTAGGGCTATCATTAATGCTATCAAAGTATGTTTCACTGTCAGATTTATCGGTATAACAACATTCACAGTTACAACAGTGTTTTGGGGCAAAATGGCTGTAGCTTATGTTAAGCCCTGCTTTAAATCGATTGCTTGGTGGAGGGTTTTCAGGTGCTCTGGATGACTCTATTGCAGGTTGATTTTTGGAAGGTAAACTTTGAGGTGGGTCCTGAACCACATACTGATCATGAATGCGACATGCCTCTGTAGCTTCTTCCCATGGTGTAGGAGGATGATTACTATCTTCATTTTTAGTGTTATCATAGCCCGGCACATTTTCTGCAGACAGATATGGAAGAGGGCAAGATTTTGGGGAGTTAGGTCTTGGAAGTTTTGTATCTGGCGACTTAGGCCTTGGTGATTTAGATCTGTTAGTTTCAGGCCCAAGTCCAGCAGCAGCTAACATGAGATTAGCTAGTTTAGTTGCAGCATCATTTGCGGCTTTGGCAATGTCGGCAAGCGTGTTAGAAGGAGGTGGAGTTCTTCGCGGAATAGGTGTAGGTGCTATATGAAATGAACTTGGTGCACTCAAGCCACTCGGAAGAGCTTGTGTTGCTGTTGGTGTGTTTATAGGCTGCTTGATTACACTCGAGTCTGCTAATAGTTCTTCTTGAATGTATCCTTCAACGAGCTCATGAACACGGGTCAGCAAATGCAGTAATCCTCTTTCTAGAGCTAGAGCAACATCTACTTTTTCCATACCGATTACTGAAAGTCTCGAGTCGGGTATTAATGTTTTTGTATCTACTACACTCCCTACGACACTTTGTGGGTTTGTGTCACTACTATTGAGCGGTAGCTCGACTATACTTTTTGGTGTCTCTTCAGGCGTAACTACAGAAGACGGAGCTTCTAGCAAGGAACTGTCACTTACAACCCATTTTAACTCTCTTGTTTGCGTACCTGAATCTCGAACTCTAACGATGCGGGCACCTCTTTCTTGCAGATCGGAAGGAATTTGACTATTAAAGACTTTAGTATTTTGGTCAGTTTGAAGTTTAGGATTTCTGCATTCTAATGTCTTTGGGGGACGTTTCTGGCTTGCTTCTCGAGGTAGCCCGTTAGCTGGAAACTGAGTATTATATTTTTCAACTGATGATGTCGGAAGTGCAGAGAAATCCTGAATAAAAGAATCCTCAAATGCAACAAAAGACTCCCTTTGTGGAAATTGTTCTATTGGATAGTAATTTTCTGGTAGACATTTTTCAAAAATTGGTGATCGACCTCTCCAGATCCGCTCGTACGCAGGAGATTTTGTTCCAAGAGGCATTTCCTGATCAAATGAGTTTGGTCCAGTTTTCTCCTGCATGGATGTTCGCATGTAATGACTTTCCTCCAGCAATGGTGATTGAGCTCGAGGATCTCTCACAGTCACAGAAGGCTCATTCGTGAGTAATCGCTTGCGACGACTTTCCTGTTGCACTGGTGATCGTGCTCGTGGAGATCTTGCAGTCGCAGGTTGCTCCTGCATGGATGATCGCATGGGATGACTTCTCTCTTCCACTGGTAATTGTGCTCGAGGTACTCTCACAGTAACAGGTGGCTCCACCATGGGTGATTGCACACCACGACTTTCCTCCTGCAGTGGTGATCGTACTCGAGGAGCTCTCACAGTCACAGGTGGCTCCTGCATGGGCGATTGCATACCACGCCTTTCGTCCTGCGCTGGAGATCGTACTCGAGGAGCTCTCTCAGTCACAGGTGGTTCGTGAATGGGTGATTGCACACCACGACTTTTCTCCTGCACTGGTGAACATACTCGAGGAGCCCTCACAGTCACAGGTGGCTCCTGCATGGGCGATTGCATGTGGAAATTTTCTTCCTGCACTGGTGATCGTAGTCGAGGAGCTCTTACAGTCACAGGTGTCTTCTGGGTGGATGATCGCATGTAACAATTTTCCTCCTGCACTGGTGATCGTGCTCCAAGAGCTTTCTGTGTCACATGTGGCTTGTTTTGTGCAACCTTATCATGTATAGGCGATTTCCCCACTTTGTCCATTGATTTTTGAGAAGAGAAGTTTTCAGAAGACCATATGTTGAATGATGCATCATCTTGTGTACCTGCCTCACACATTTTTTTAATTAGACTAGTAGGTTTGGCATTTTTGTAATCCTGAATACCAGTAATATTTTGCTTTTCGTTATCTTTTGTTGAAGTGATTGGTTTAAATGGAGATACAGCTAGTTTTCTTCCAGTACCAACGTCATGAGTGATAATTTGAGGGTTTTCTTCTATTAGTGCTGGATATTTGTTTGGTGTTTGAGTATGATCAGTTTTAAGTTGAAAATATGGTGGTCGCTGCGATGACGGAGGCATTGATTTGATGCCCGCTGGTAAGGTACATGACTCTGATATGTCTGGTTGAGACTTTGGCCTTTGAGGATGCTTGTCGTTTTCGTTAGGACTTTTTTTGTGACCTGACTGCATTGGCGAATTCTTGTCATCATAAAACGCGTCGTCTGCTGCTCGCCGCATTTCCAAAAAGCTATGCGACAGTGATACATTTTGCAATGTGGGCTGCTTATCAGCTGTACACACACCGAAGTCTTTATATAATGAGGTAGTTTTGCCCTTTTTATCTTCGTACTTATCTTCAGTTCCAACATTTGCACTATTAGTGATTGGCATTACAGGTCTATTGTCCACTTCTAACAATACTACAGTTTCATCAGTACTTAAGCACACTTCATTAAATTTCTTTGGAGACTGAGTCCCATGAGTTGCTGTTACTTCTATTTGCGTCTGTTTGGTGTCTACTGAAGCTCCTGTGCTTTCTGAAATAAAAGGAAATGACAAGATAAATATTACAAAATTTTGTGCACAATTGCATAATTCTTACTCCATGCTCTGATAAATGTAGCCTACTAACAGTCTAAAATTAAATGTTGTTTAATTATTGATTACTTGACATTACCAAGTAATCAAACTTGTTAGGGAAAGAAAACTCAACGAGATACTAGCCTAACAAATTATAAAGTGTGATGTTAAAATACGAATATCTTTCCAGTTTGCGACGACAATTTTTGCGTTCATGTTTTATCTACTATGCCCAAGACCAACAGATATCTTAACTGCATTCCTTGCTGCGAGGGACGCAGCACTATCTCAGTTGACCTTGTATTACTACACAAAGTCTCGCGAAACTATGCGATGGTAACGTACGGATGGCGATCTGCACGTGGCAGTTATAAGGCTGGTGGATTGTACCTTTTAACAGAAATTTTATCGCACGGCATATTTCAGTTTTACCATCTGTATACATATCCTATTCTTTTAAAATATATTTGGAACATGATCCTTATTAATTTTTGCAGTAGCGTGAACACAGTTGGGGAAATTAATATAGTCCTTTTTAACCCCATTGAAAATTTATAAATTTTTTTCTGCAAATGGTTGCCTCTTGCTAAACAAAGTTTAATAAATTAGTACATGGCAGGTCTGCTTCTTTGATATATAACAT
>JAHWFP010118861.1:0-17558 GCA_023313725.1 Lithobius niger | reverse complement strand
ACTGTCGAGGAGTGGCACTCGGCGTGTCGCCGCAGTCGCCGTGAGGAGGTTGTGTTGGCCCGTTTGCGAATTGGTCACACCCGACTTACTCACTGTTTCCTTTTGCGGGGGGTTGACCCTCCTGAATGTTCTTGGTGTCGACGGCCACTTACGGTCCGGCACTTACTTGTTGATTGTCGCCATCTTGATGGTGTTCGTCGTCGGTTCCATCTTCCGCATGACATTGCGCGTCAGTTGGGCGATAAGTCTGTCCTCCTGTCCGGTGTTTTTCAATTTTTGCAGGAGGTACAGATGTATGACAAGATTTAGATTAGGGGTTTGAATAACATCTCTGTAATGTGTGGTGCAGTGGCAACCCGGACCACTGCACTGTGACTGAGGTTGGCGCTAATGACCAAGTTGTCGACGCGCCATTAAGCCTCAATCCCCCCCCCCCCCAATTTCGAGTTTAAAATTTTCAGACCGAGTCGAGTTTATACAATGAAGTCAAACTCTAACTTGACTCGAAATTTCGAGTTTTGCACATCCCTAATGGTCTCACGAAAAACTTCGTTGAAGTTCGTACTGTGGAACATGATGAAATTCCGAAAGTCAATTCACTAAAAAATCACGCACATTTCCACAAACTAGACACTTACTCCTATGTTCAGCAAATTTTCGACAACTAACTGTTGTCATCATCAGGCTGTTAAGGTTGATTTAGTCCCTGATCACATCTTGCTTCAACGTTGTTTACAAGTGCCGTTTTCGAACTCGCCGGTAATCGTGGCCTACTACATTTTTCGGGCCGTTGCACGTCTGCCTTCTGCTCGGTCATTTCCCATCGCCTACTCAATTCTCTTTCCAGTTCACCGTTAACCAGGTGGCTCACGTTAGGATTTGATGGTCCTTGAATGTTCATCAGTGTTTTTTTATGCAATTCATGTTGTTTAATTGCTACTGCTAGTGAAGTGGAGTGAGGGAGGCAGATTAAAGTTTGAACCGTATGTCAAACCAATGTCAACGAAGAGGGCCATACCGTACAACTCGGGCCATCCGAAAGAACAACTAAGAGCTATTGCCCAAAATGAATTTGTTAGGCTAGTGAGAAACACTAGTGAAGTGGAAAAAACGAGGCCGTTCTTGGATGAGGCAAAAGAAAAGTTTCTTAGACTGGGATACCCAGGGGGAATGCTGAATCGGCTTAAGAAGAATGCGTACTCGATTGTGTCATCAGCTAAAAGAAGAGAGCGAGAAGTGAATGAGTGTGACAGCAAGACTACGAAGAGAGAAGAAAAACCACGAGTGAGTTTGACTTACCTTGAGGGAGTGACTGGCCGGATTCGAGACGTCTTGAGGAAGCGAGGCTTGAATGCATGCTTGAAGAATGTGGAGGGCTTGAAAAAACGTATTAGCAATAAAGTGAAGAAAAGTGTGACTGTCCAACATCAAGCTCACATGACACAAAAGGAGAAGGATGAACAGGCGATGGGACTTGTAGCGAATACGAGAGAAGCAGTGTACCGTGTCCCATGCAATGACTGAGGCAGTATATATTGGCGAGACCAGAAAAGGAGTACGAGTGAGACTGGCAGAACACATGGCAAATGTGAGAAATAAGAAGGACAACGGAATAGCAGTGCATTGCATGGAGGCACGACATACAATTGATTGGGAAAAAACCAGGACACTTTTGAGCTCAAACTCAGCAAGAGATAAACATCTTAGGTGCCTGGAATCAGTAGCAATTAAACAACATGAATTGCATAAAAAACCACTGATGAACATTCAAGGACCATCAAATCCTAACGTGAGCCACCTGGTTAACGGTGAACTGGAAAGAGAATTGAGTAGGCGATGGGAAATGAGCGAGCAGAAGGCAGACGTGCAACGGCCCGAAAAATGTAGTAGGCCACGATTACCGGCGACTTCGAAAACGGCACTTGTAAGCAACATTGAAGCAAGATGTGATCAGGGACTAAATCAACCTTAAAAGCCTGATGATGACAACAGTTAGTTGTCGAAAATTTGCTGGACATAGGAGTAAGTGTCTAGTTTGTGGAAATGTGCGTGATTTTTTAGTGAATTGACTTTTTCGGAATCCCTAATGGTACGCATACAAAGCTCAGTACACCTTCAGCAACTTCTTGCCTCAGAAAATGCCGCTTCAGGTCAATGTGCTTGCTTCTTTCTGAAGTCACTTTATTTTGGAAAGACAGATGGACCTAGGTTGTCGACTTGCATGGTGACTGTATCATCCACAGATTGTCCCATACCAATTTGTTTTAAGAGATTCTTTAACCACAACACTTCTTCGCTGCATGGCTCATAGCGATGTACTCGGCTTCCACTGTTGACAGTGCTGTCGCCTCTTGCTTCTGTCTTTGGCTGGGGATTCCTGCTCCGGTGAGAATACATGTGTATCCGCTGTATGACCTGGTCTGTGATGTCAGATGCCCAATTTGCATCTTACGGTAATGGAGTTTAAGTGCGTCGTTTTCTGGAGGTATCTCAGAAATAAATAGTCTTGCAGTGGTTGACAGAATGTTTAACAAAAAAATTTACGTACATTAAGATATTAATTTAAAACAAGGTATTTAATCGGACATGTTTTAAATAGAAAGAACACAAGTGACGGCAAAGAGGTTGTGATGGCGCTCTTCCACTACTAGTTTCAACGACATGAGCATCTGAGACTGAAAACTTTTTCACTCTAGCTTGTAACTTTACATCGAGTAGAATAAACGCAGTGACCTAACACTATTTTTATTTAAGGACTATTACATGTCACTTGCCTTAATATTAAAACTTACGCCAATACACATATTATTTTGTACACATATTTAAAGAATTACAATTGTTATTACCGTATTAAGATGTATTTAGTTTAAAATAAGCAAGTCTCGTGCGGAACTGGAAGTTAACTCCTCTTAGCATTGTTTTGGTAGAATAAGTCTGGTAGAGAAGCTGCGAGTCTTGCACAGCTCCACTCGGAGTTCATTCAACAATTTGAATGAACTCCGAGTGGAACTGTGCGAGACTAGCAGCTTCTCTCCTGCAGAATTCTGTGTCCAGTGGTGGAATACGAAGTAAGTAACATGGATAGTCCCACGTCCTATGAACGTGTAGGAGTTTTAAAAACATTTTGCCGGCCCTCAGCCCGGCCGGCAAAAAATGGTTTCTTTTTGCCTAAATCATACTTAACCTGTTAATTTTGCATTACATTGTCCCCAATGGAATGTTCCCCTGGAGGCTTCTTCGGCTGCGCAGCAGCCTGCTTGCATGCCGTCATGCACCTGCGCGGCGCAGTCCTCCCTTATAAAAGCGAGAGCGCGGTCACTTCCGGCATTTATTTTCCCCTCAATGTGTCAGGCGGTGTTTCGAGAGGGGAGGCAGGGCGGGATTAGCTTAAGTATGTTTTAGGCAAAAAGAAACCATTTTTAGCCGGCCGGGCTGAGGCCGGCAAAATGTTCTTTCTTATTTGCCAAAACATCCTAACCTGTTAATTTTGCATTAACAGGAGACTCATCAAAGCTAGGTGGCGGGATCTGCCGTGACAGGCGCCCTGGGCTGCAAGCAGGCTGTTCCCCAAAAAATTTTCAAAAAAATTTCTCACTTTATTCAGAACTTTCAGGAAACATGAATTTGGACCTCTTTCGTAGGGATTGTTGGCCCTGAAAAGGACCGTTGTTTTGTGGGTCCTGCTTCCATCTCGTGGATGGCTTGCTTCCTTCCTTCATGGGTGGCTTGCTTCTGCTTCGTTCAAGTGCTTAAGGGGGCTTGACCACGATTCTGGCTGCTACGATTGGTCCCAGCCGGTGTAGTCCCTGTTCTTCTCTTGACATATCCCTTAGATAGTAGGAAGTGAAGGTTGATTGGTGACGCCAGGATGCTGCTGCCAGGATCTCTTCGATTGGAGTGGCGTTGTGGTGGGCCCATGATGTGGAGATTGCTCTGACTTCATGTGCAGCTATTCTCATGCTCTGTTTATCGTAGGCTGCTTCAATTGTATTTTTTATCCAACGGGACACCATTGCGGAGGAGGTTTCGCAGGATTGAAAGTCGATTGGAAGGAAGAGTTGGTTTCTTGGTTTGCGGATGACGTCGTGCTGAGTTCGAGCTAGATAGAAGCGTAGTGCTCTGACAGGACAAAAGAGACGTTCTGGTTCGTTTCACACAATGTTTGATACGGCCGGGAAGGTGATGGGTTTGGATGGTTCAGATGGTTTTTGGGTTTTTGCTTAGGTTGCTCTTGGGTGGAGAGTTACAGAGGAGAAATTGGGTCCGAAAATGCAGTAGGCTGGATTGGCCGAAAGGGCTAGGATTTCAGAACAGCGTAGGCTGGCTGCTAGAGTTACAAGAAAGACAGTTTTCCAGGTCATGAGGGGGGAAAGCTATCTTGCATTGGTTCGTAAGGTTCTTCCATTAAAGCTTTTAAGACAATGGATAGATCCCGGTCGGTTACAGTACGTCTGATTGTTGGGCGTTCGTTATCGAAGGACCGAAGTAGTGCTGAGATGCGGTAGTCGTCGAGTAGTTTCGTTTTGTTGGCCGCTTTGAAGACGGAGTTTAGTGCGCAGCGGTAGACAAGGACTGTTGAGCCCTTTAATTTGTCTATGTTGAAGAGGTCACTGAAGAACTTTAGGAGATCTGGTAGAGGGGGGTTGATTGGATTAGTTTTCCTTGTGATACACCAATGAATCCATTTTGACCAGTGGCTGTCGTACATGCGGTTTGTTGAGTCTCTGGTTGCTTTTGAGGCGATGCGTTCGGCTTCTTCGCGATGAATTCCAGCCTTCATGAGGAGTTTGACGATAGAAGCCGCCCGTGTAAGTTCAGGTTTGCGAGATTCTGGTGTAGCTTTGATCCTTTCTGTTGTGAAAGAAGATCTGGTATAAGAGGCAGACTTCTTGGAGTGCTACTATTAGGTTTAGGAGGAGTGGGAACCACGCTGCTGATGGCCGAAGTGGGGCTTCTAGGTAGAGACTCTGACTTTTTTCTATTTTCTGAAGGACCTGTGGTAACAGTTTAAAAGGTGGAAATAGGTATGCGTACAGATTGTGCCATGGAAATGTTAGGGCATCCACTGCTATTGCTTTCTCGTCATGGATCGGACCGATGTCGTGGGGAAGTCTGGCATTAAGCTTTGTGGCGAATACGTCTAGCATCGGTGTGCCCCAGATGTTGAAGATATATTCGCAGATGGATTTCTTGAGGCACCATTCGCCCGATGGTAGCTTCCGGCGTGACAAGAGAGTCTGCAATCACATTCCTGTTGCCTGGGATGTGTAAGGGCAGTAGGGTGATGTTGTTCGGAATGCTAAGGTTCAAGATTTCTGAGGTCAGACTGTGCAAGGATCTTGATTGAGTTTCTCCTTCTTTGCGGATGTAGGCCACGGCTGTCGTGCTGTCGGCTAGGACCTGGATTACTTGGTTTTGGATTTGGGGCAGGAAATGTTGGAGGGCAAGAAGGGTTGCATGCAATTCGAGGATGTTGATGTGGTCCTTGTTGATTGACGGCCATAGACCTGATATTTCTTGGTTGTCCGGGTAGTCTCCCCATCCGTTTTGGGATGCATCGGTGAAGATGAGGCGATTGGGTGAGGGCTCGTGGAGAGGCATTGTCTTCGTGAGGTTCGTAATGTCCGACCACCATAGGAGGGTTTCTAAAGGAAAATCTTTGTCGAAAGGTTTCTGTTGATAGACCAGTGTCTATTCAATGGTGATGGAGAGGCCTGACCATCCATCGGCCGTAGGGGACGATGCTTGCCCTTGCGTCCATTTTCCCGATTAGGCAGTTTAATTCCCGGGGTGAAAAGCATGTTTGTTTGCAAAAGTGACGGATGTGTAGCAGAAAATCTTGGATTCTTTCTAATGAGGAAGAGATTGTTGCCAATCGTAGATTGAACTCGGCTCCGAGGAAGGTGAAGGATTGAGCTGGGGTTAGACGGGACTTTGCTTGATTCAAACCGAATCCCAGTTGGTTTAGCAAGGAGATTGTTATGTCTCTGTTGAGTACGAGTTTGTGTGGGTCCGGGTTGTTGAGCACCCAATCGTCCAGGTAAGCGCTAGCTTGGATTTGTTGCTGGTGTAGGTTTGCTAGGATTGGTTTCAGAACCATGGTGAAAATTCTTTGCGCTGCGTTTAACCCAAAAAGAAGACAGCGGAATTCGTAGACCTTTTGGTTCTAAATGAAGCGAAAGAGGTGGGTTGACGCCGGGTGAAGAAGGACGTGAAGGTAGGCGTCTTCTAAGTCGATTGAGACTGTCCAATCGTTCTGTTTGAACGAAAGACGGATTGATTCTAAAGTTTCGTTGAGTGAGTGAAGTGGTCGTTGAGAATGAATTTGTTCAATGGTTTCATGTTGAAAATTGAGCGTATGCCTCCTGATTTCTTTGGGCGGGTGAAGATCGTGCTGTATAATCCCAGTCCGGGGTTGTAGCATTCTTTGATGACATTCTTTCGTAGGAGTTCTGAGACTTCGAATAAAAGGGATTCTGAAATTAGCGGGGCAAAGTTCCAGGGAGGGAAGGTCGTCAGCGGAGGTTGTGCTAAAAGTGTTTTATCATTGAGAGAATTTCTGAGTTGCGGGTTAGATTTTGCCGGGCCGGGAGAAAGTGACGGAAACTTGCGCCGACTGGAAAGCAGGAGAGGTGAAAGGCGTCATTGCTGGTTTTTGCGAAAGGAGCTTCTGCCCCCTGGTGACGAGTGGCGGCTGCGGCGGTCAGTAGTTGAGGCACTCTTGTCCTGGATGCGTTGGCCGGAACGGGAGCGTGGAGGGTCGACACTAAATGGCTGCGGATGTCTTGGTATTGAGGAAGAGCTTTCGTTCGTGCAGTTTGTGGATGCGGAGCGGCGGCTTTATTCCAATCATCTGCCGGAGGGCAGGGGTTGGATTTCCTGTTCCTGTGAAAGGGGCGATTTGACGAAAGGTTGTGTCTTTGTGGCTTAGGTTTTCTGGAGATGTCAAGGTGTGGGGCGAGAGTCGGGATTAGCCTTTGAAAATGGGTGTCGGATTCGTGGATTGGTTGGTTACTGACACGTTCAAGTTGTTGGCTGACGAATGAGCTATTTCCTGAAGGAGGAGGGTGTTGTTAAACAAAGCCCTGGTTGCCCAGTTGAGTGAATGGTAAGTCGCAAAACTGGCCTTTTGAAATAGTTGAGAAATGAGTGACGAAAGGTTGCGTGTTTCTTCTGGGCTAGCTTCTGACGAAATCTTCTCGCACAGGGCATTGATGGCAGTGTTTGGGACGTCGGCCTGTGAAGCTGCCCGTAGACTCAATCGGAGACATTTGTCGTTTTCGAAAAGGACGAAAGTCGAGATTTCAGCTTTCTTTGGGATGGAAAGAGCCGTTCCGAAATCCATTTTCACTTCTCCGCAAAGGAATTCACATTCAGAATAGAATTCACATTCAGAAATTCACATTCGAGGGGCTGGTGGTTCTTTGTCCAGGATTAAGAGGTCGCCATTCCCGAGAAGAGAGCGATCACTGCGTTCATTGCAGATTAGGAACGTCAATAGGGTGGTCGATTGGCCGAGGAGGTTGCGAGGCTGGGAGTCCTTGTCTCGGAGCGCGAAGAGCTAAACCCGGTTTTTAGCCCTCTGTTGATGACAGGAGCTTCGGCGGACTGTGACGGTTTGAAGAGGAAGCAGTCCGTGACCGTTTTTTCAACTGTTTTCAGACGTGAAGCCAGCGGGATGGTCGGGTCGTCGCCCGTGTCGTCCGTTAAGTGAATTCTCTTCTGGGTTGGTTGAGCGGCGAAAGCTGGATCTGAGTCGGTGGGTCTGGGAGTGGGTTTCCCGGAATAGGCCTCGGTGTGGCGGGTGGAGCTGTGGCCTTTCGTTTCTTGGCCGTGTCAGGCGAAGACATAGGGCCGCGCATGTGGATTTCATGGCTGGCAGTTGACGTTACCCAATCTTGGGTGCTGGCGTGGCAGGCGAAAGATGTGCACGACGGCGGCAGCATCGAAAGAGCATCAAGGACGATGTGATGGACTTCACTGCGGGTGACGCTGTGGCCCCTGCGGGAATAGCTCGACGAAAGGTCCATTGTAGAGTTGGGAGCTGGTGGCGGGTCGGAGACAGCTGCAGCTCGGCGGAGATTTTTCTTTGCTTCACGATAATTTTCTTTCGCTTATTGGAAGTTCCAAGCAGAGAGACGAAAGGTCCAATGGTGAAGCGAGAGGTGTCCGTTGACCGGCTTGAAGCGGAGACTCGTCTTGAACAGTTTCATTGATGAAAGTAGCGGGAAGGATCAGCCCGTCAGCGGCAAGGTCCAGGGCGGAGACAGAGGACGAAAGAAAGAACACGAGGGCAAGAAGCAGATGAAGCGGAGGCTTCGGGTGTGGCGGCCATCTTCGGTGAATCCATGGAGGAAAATTGAATGCCGGAAGCGTCCGCGCTCTCGCTTTTGTAGTGGAGGACTGCGCTGCACAGGCACAGTAGGCATGCAAACAGGTAGCTGCGCAGCCGAAGAAACCTCCAGGGGAACATTCCATTGAGGACAATGTAATGCAAAATTAACAGGTTAAGATGTTTTGGCAAATAAGAAACTATCTTTCCAAGGTCACTGTCCACAAGCCTTAGTGTTCGTACCGTTTCATGTATAATTGGTAACTGGAGAGCAACGGACATCCTACAAGCATCTTGGAGAAGCCCCGACAGAAGAGAACAAAATTGTGGTCAAGGGGATGTTTTACGCAGCTACAGAATTTTGTGTCGGTAAATTAGATTAAAATAACTGCATTTTTTTTTTTTTTTCTTGATTGCTTCAAAACGTCATGGAGACGAGGATGAACAGTTTGCGGAAAACACATGTTGAACTATGACAATGTTTGACTATTCCACTGTTACCAAATTTTCTCCTCCTACTCAAGTAAATAGGTTGACCTAACGCATACATCTTTTTATCAGACATAATACTGGATGAAAACTTAATTGCCACCAAACATATGTTCATTTTGGCCGTTCCCATTTCCAAAAAATTTTTTCATTGCTTAAGTTAACAATGAACTGTTCAATCTTATGATTCTTTTGCTCCATGTTTGAATTTTTACTTTCACTTTTTAAAATTAGTTAAAATTGGGTGAATGCAAAGAAATGGCCGAAAATTTAGTTGGCACTTGTTTCTGGCTTATGCTATTGGCTGATACAAGAAATGCATCAGCGATACAAGATGTTTGATCTAAAGTACAGTATTCCTCAAACTCAGAAGTATGTACTAGCACTAAACTAGTGCGAATACATCATCACTAAATCATCCATTTTTAAATTTGTTGCTTTGAGCAAGGCTACCTATATGTAAAGGCTTAACGCTCGGTTTCACGTACCATGCTTGACGTGTCGTCCAAGCGTTGCGCTGAACTGAAAGCACGAAGAACGAAAAACCCCAATCGTAGCATTGATTAGTGTTAGCGAGATGCACAAAAACGTGATATCTTCTCATTATTAGATTTACCCATGTTGCAGCGCTAAACGAACATTATTTTACGGTAATGGTGACTATTCTTGAAGTCTTCGGACGATTTACTGCTACGATAAAGGATCGTTTAACACAATTTTAATGAGAATTGAAAACGCCGTAGCGTATCATATAGTACAATACACACGTATCTTGGTTGCTCTTCTGCTTGAAATTCATGAAATTAAACCTCCGGAGGCTTTGTTTTGTCGTCGAGTGAACAAAGAGGTACGAAGCATGAAGCCATTGTTGTTAAATTTTAATAATTTGGTGTCGATGCAGTGTTTTAAGTTTAAAATCCGCCTATCTTGTGTCACATGTACCTCAGCCGCATGCTAGAGCAGTTCATTTTTGGGGTGTAAGTAGCGCGACTGGTGGCAGAATCGGTGGCTAACTGGACGACGCGTCGAATTTCTAACGTTAAGCCCTTACGTCTAGGTAGCCTTGCTTTGAGGCAGGAACAGTTGTAAGAACTTAGTTATGCTTTGTTTATTCGTAGGTTTTCCCCCGTGGTTGGAATAACCAGTTGGTAGCACTTGACCTAGAGACACACGAGTGGTCTTGGCCAGTTTGTAAGGTAATTTTACTATGCTTGGCTATTCTATTCCAATTCTCTATTGATGTCTTAAATATTGGTTCAACCAAGAATTTATAGAATACTGCACCTAAATGAGACATACTGTAGCAACCACTGCTTGTCTCATTAACTGGGAACAGGTAATTCAAAGATGTGAGCACGGTAGTAACAAGAGTTGTCTACATTACAAAATAGGTTGACTTGTAAGTACAATAGGCTAAAGTGGAGTGCTGAAGTAATATTAAAAGTTGCATTTTATAAACTGTGTTCCATACACTACAATTACCAGAGTGCAGATATCATCGGATAAATTATTGGTGAATCTTGAGACTTAACCATAACGCTCTTATGTCAAACTTATCAAGTGTCCAATCAACCATAATAGTTTTTCAGATGTCTGAAACTACTTGTACTTGTAATGTATTTTTTAGTCGAGGAATAAAGTTTAAAAAAAATTGCTATGCACTCGCATTGACTGTTGTAGTGTTCATATATTTATCTTTTAAATTTTGAAAGAAAAGGAGTGTCAACTAGGCTTTGAACGATTGAGAAGCTGGCTAAAAAGCTATAGTTTTTTTTTTAAATGGTACTAGCCTTATCACTCGCTTTAGCTATCATTAAGTTTAAAGAATTCTTTTCTTTTGAATTGAACTGGACAATGGAAAGTGGAGACCAATGTCAGCTCCAGATTCGGGGTACCTGTTTGCAACAACCAAATATCAAAAAAATTTGAACCTATTCGATTTTTGCTGCACTTACCCCCCCCCCCCCCTCCTCCAAACAAATCCAAAAAATTGTTCGTCACCATCAAGCTGGATAAATAATATAGCATATTCCAAATTGTTGTTGCCTAATGTAGCACGACATGCACAAACAGGGTGGCGTTCTACCTGGAACTATGGGAAAATTCAGGAAATTTATCAAGTTTGGAAAAATCAGGAAATATGATAAAAAATATACTGAACGTTAGGGAATTTTCAACATTTTCTGGAAATTGTTTTTCCTCTGTAAAGAATAGCTAATTATTATTTTAGCTTTTACTTCTAAAACCTTCACTTTATTACAGTTAAAACTGTAATGTTCTTTTTGTTTCATTTCTTAAAAGGAAAACTCCTTAGGCCTAAGTAATATTGGACATTATGTTTTAAGTGAGTTTCTAGTTTTATTTAGATTATGGCATTCCTGCTCGTGCCAACACCAGTTAGGGCAGTGCAATTTTTGATTTAGTAAAGCAATGCGATACAGTTTTTGCGATTTGAGTGAAATGTTGAAAAAAAATGTTCATTCGTCCTGTAATATACCTCCTTCGACCGACAAAAAATCAGGGGAAAATTTCAGTATAGGTCTGTAAAACATGGAAAAATCAGGGAATTTCATCTTGAGCTTTTGAACGCCACCCTGACAAAAGAACTTCCCCATTTGTAGTAGCTAGTATGGTGGAGTTTATACTTTGATAGCTGCAATATCAGCAGCTTTAGCTTTTGATTCGCACCCAGTCTTAGCCATGGTGCCAGAAGGAGAGATGGACTATTTTGCTAGGCAAACCCTATCGGAAATTCCTAGGTCCTTTTGCATGCCACAATCGACATGAGCACGAGACACCAGTATAAGTAAAGAATCCGCACAGATGAAGTGTCCCAGAGGACAAGAAAAACCATGAACAGGTTCTATCCTGTGACACTGTACGAAAACAGGCAACGTTTGAAGCACTTAGCGATGGTGCGCACCAACGTCTGCTGGTAATGCATTCCATGCTTTCGCAACCATGACACCGAAACAAAACCTCCTCACATCAATATGACAGCCCCTCAAAAAAAGAGAGTCCGAGGCCCGCATACCTATTCGCTCTGACAGTCAAGTGCTGCTTCCAGTCAATACCAAGTTTGAAACCAAGGTCAGGTCCAACTTTTGCCTCCTTGCTGATAAGATTTCCAACCCCAGAGAAGCAAGGGCTTTCATCCTAGTGGGTGGATTGCAATGTCCCAACCATACGAGTGAATCTTCTTTGCACAGACTCAACAATTTTAACATCCATTACTGAGTACGGTGACGATATTTGGATACAATATTCCAACAATGGCCTGACCAAACTTGGTAGGCTGGCACCATAACACTGGGTGCCCGCATAGTTCTTTTCAAGAGACCAAGTGGCCGGTTAGCCTTAGCAGCGACAGCCCCACCTTGGTCTGCTCTTTTTCCATTTGCTGCCACAACCACTCCCAAGTTGTTCTCGTAACTTCCGTTAATTTCATGCCACCAATTTCATACGGAAAGGCAAGCATTCCTGGATGCCAGCCAATTCGCAGTATGTGGCATTTCACAATGTTGAGTCATTTTGAGTCCTTCGTTCAACTCACAATTCTACCTAGGCTAAAGTGCTTTAGTCTTCCCTGGCACGAATTTTCAGGCATATTTTAGTGTCAACAAAAGCCCGAACTGACAACTTAATCTCATCAAAAGCATAGTCAGTGTACAGAACAAAAAGGAGGGATCCGAGTACACTGCCTTGAGGCACTCCACTTCCACTAGTTGCATTTTCCCAAGAGGAGACCTCGCCATTCACCACCATCCTCGCCTGTGATTGGTGAGCCAAGCTTTCACCATTCAACAACGTTGGACCTAACACCAAGAGCTCGAAGTCGTCTCACTAAGCGTGAATGGGGCACCTTGTTAAATGGTTAAGTGCCTTCTAAAAGTCCAAGTAGTTACGATACACGTAAGCACCAGTGTCCACAGATGCCATCTAGTCTTCCTGAGGAAGAAGCAAGCCAGTAGAACAGGACCTTCCTCGAAAAAAGCCATGTTGCACATCACGTGGCACACCTTTACTCTTCAACTCCATCTCCAAATGCCCACGAAGTATGCGTTCCAAGACCCAGCAAACTAAACTGGTAATGCTCACAGACCAGTAATTTCCAGGATCTCTACGATTCCCAGATTTGTGGATGGCTGTTACATTTGCAACTTTCTAGTCATTGGGTACAAACCCAACAAAAATGGATCTCGTAAAAAGCTGGGCGAGCGACTTAGCCAGCTTAAGGGCAGCACGGACAGCTTTTTTTAAGAACCCGAGGGTGAATTCCATCCGGACTGGCAGTCTTACACACATAAATATTAATTTTAATTTTTTTAATTTTATTTATTTAACTCAGGCCAGATGTAGGCCCACAGTACACCTTTCAGGGGTGAGACAGGTGTACCTGGGTAACACATTACAAGTTACATGAAAAGAAAACAAACAAAAACAACAGGAGCACGATAAAACCACATTCGGCTAAATTTTATTTCCCAACAGGACGTTGTGCCACACATCGAGAGTGTATGCCCGCTGGTGCGCGAAGTGGGTCACAGCCTGAACAAGTAGGTTAGGCAATGCCAGGATCCGTAAGCGGAACCCCCAGACGTGATTCCTCCTAAGGGCTGCAAAGGACGGGAGATTGTTTTCAGCCATAATCTGGCTAGCACTATACCATGGTGGTCTTCCATGAAGTCTCCGAGTAGCATTGTTGTAGCATACCCTTAGCTTGTCCAGTGTGGCTTTATAGTAGTCAGTCCAAAGACAGCACGTGTACAGATTGGTACAATGAGCCCGAAGCAACCGGTTCTTAACAAACCCATTACACGTACCAAACTTAGCTTTCAGGCTATTGGCAGTAACACACAGAGCGGCACTGTCGGTGAAATCACTCAGTAGGTGGCCCAGGTATCTGGCACTCTTCACATAGCTAATCGGCTCCTTAGCAAGGAAGACTGTAGGCGGGGTGAAATTTGTCCACCTACTTCCTTTTGGCTTGACAACTAGGCACACAGATTTATTAGCGTTGAAAAGCAACTCAACCTGTGTTGAAACCTGTTCACAGATGTCAAGTAATGCTTGCAGAGCCTTAGCAGAAGGACAAAGAATGGCAAGGTCATCTGCATAACAAATGTTGTTGATGCATGTTCCGCCAACATGACAGCCAATGCCTTTCCCCACCAGAGCTTGACTAATAGTCTCCATGTAAACTCCAAACAAGGCAGGGGAGAGGATACCTCCTTGTCTAACACCATTACTGACATGGAAAGTCGTGGATATACTGCAGGTCCACTGCACAGACATTTCTTGCGAAGCGTACCAATTGGCAAGCATCCGGCTTGCCCAGTTTGGTACCGCTCTACTCTGTAGCTTAGTGAACAGCACCCACCAATTAACACAATCATACACCTTACTCGCATCAAGAAGGCACACATACACTGGGCAATTCTGAGAGCGATAGTGTCGTACACTCTCTTTAAGCACATGAATTGCCTGCTCAGTGCTGTGCTTCGGCTTGAAGCCAAACTGGTGGTGTGACGTCTCCGTGAACTGCATCAGCCTGGAGATCATGAGGTTCTCCAGCACTAAGGAAAGGATGCTTGCCAGGGCAATCGGACGATAGTTGTTGCTGTCCATTAGGTTGCCTGTCCAATTCTTAACAACAGGTAAGATCACAATGTCCATAACAACCTTGGGAAGCCAAGAGTGCAGCAGGCAAGCGTTAAAGCCTGTGGCCAGCAAATCGTGGATCCCATCCCAGGCATACCGAATGTGCTCGCGTTTCAAGCCTTCAGAACCATAGGCCTTTCCCAGTCCAAAGTTACTGCATGCCTCTCTAACTTCTCTTAAAGTGAAGATTTGAAAGTCCCCGCAGTCCTCCACTGACTGTAGAACAGAGTCACGCTGTGTTGTATTGGACCCACAGTTCAACACGCTTTCAAATTTGTCCACCCACAGGTTTACAATATTTGGAGACATTGTCGACAATGTTGGTCACACTTGCCTGCGCATTCTTCTTGTTGATCTCTTACCAAAATCCCCGCCAGTCGTTCTGCAGAGCATTAGCAATGAGGGCATCATTCCGGTGCTCAGCTTCCTTACGTTTGCAGCCACGAGCTCACTTTTGAACTCATTACGTTTAGCAACCATATTTTTAAAGACAATGCCATGCTTGTGTCGGCCATTTTGCTTCCAACTCTGAAATGCCAATTGGGATTTCTCATATGCTTCCTTGACAAAGTCGTTCCATCCTTGCGGGTACGGCAGTTGTTTCGATTAATTAAGCAGTTGCTTAAGAACACAATGTTTCCAGTTGAGTCCACTCTCATGCTCAAGCCCGCCGCGCAACTACTGCCAACCTTTCCTCAAAAATTTCCAAAATAAATTACTTCACTGTCGTTCTCTTGGGTGAACACAGAGCGGGAGTACTTTTTCAGAACCTCGGCTGCCTGTTTATGGCTGGTAGTATGTCCCCCTGAGTTTGTATCGAATTGCATGAAGGACCGAGTCTTGTTCCTCATACGGTTCACGTAAGTTCAATGGCCACGCGGATTGCTCTGCACTTTGGTGGCCAAGTGAACCTCAAGTGCATTTTGGCTCTGTGCTACACCCTACCAGCTTTACTCCTCGCAGCCTTGAATTCCTGAAGTTGGCCTTTGTTGGGTAGTGCCTATAAAGGCCCCACCTTCGCCCCTTAATCTCACTATGTTTCAGAATATAATGGGATATCCGTTAGAGCTTACGCATACCAGATTGAATCGTAATTTTAGGCGCACAATCATTTACACAATTTAACAATGTCCCCTTCACGTAGGCCCAATTGTGTTCAACATCACCAGAGAAATTGGATTCCCACTCAGTAAGTAGCTGCCAAAAGCCTCCGCATATTGTCAAAGTCTGCTCTGGAGTAGTCAGACCTGCACGCACTTCTAGTGGTGGTATAGTCACAGTCAGCCCTTAAGAACATTATGGTCACTCTTACAAAATGGCGGAATGAAGTCAATACCAATAATGTCAGAATCATCCTTGGTAAACACATTATCTTGAAGGCTTGGATTGTTATTTTTACAATTCCTCCGCAATATGCTGGCACCACTGATTGTTCTGAATGCCATCGTAGTCAAAACTATTTTCAGGGGCTTCCATCAACACACCAACCCAGTCAATTTCATGGTAATTGAAATCGCTCATGACAAGAATTTTCTTCCACCTCCTGTCGATTTTGTCAAACAGCAGGAGATGTTCGTCAGAAATGGTGTACCTTCGATATATGACCCCGATCAGCGCTTTCTCGGATGGAAAACTTCCCTCGCACGACGTTGCTTGTTCAAAGCTACTCAACAGTGAAATCTCCTTAACAGTGACCCCTTCCCTAACAAACAAGTCCACTCCGCCTTACCTTTCAGCAACCCTAGCTCTCCGTAATGTTTGATAGCGAGGGGTGTCAACCTCAGCATTCAGAACATCGACCCTCAACCATGCCTCACACTCACCAAAACAAAATGGGTTATGTTGCCTCACATAAATACTCAGTTCATAAATCTTAAGAGCGATTCGGAACTAGTCAAGCAGAAGGTTAAATTCCCCCCAGTATTGCTACCACCTTGGGTCCGTCTTCTTGGCCCACTAACGTCGACCATTTTTTGGAACGGCCGAAGTAGTGCCTGATCTTTTGCTCAGATTGTTAGCTAAAATGCCGTTTGGCTGTCTTCCTCGATAGGGCCTAACAAAGGTCTAACAGATTTATGGATCCTTCCCTGGTAGTATGGCTTAGCAGTAGGGCTTCGGCCTTGGTTGAGTGTTCAATTCCAGCTTGGGCGGTGTGACATTTAAGGCCAAAAGGCAGTGGAAATACTTTTGTATCTATATTCGTGTACCAAATAAGCATTTGACCTTTAATCCTATAATGGATGGTGGTAGTATGTCAGTATCTGTAGTGTACTGGTTTCAATGACAAGCTCTACGAAATGCATAAATAGTACATGTGTCCTCTGTATTAGAATACAAGCATTTAGTTGTAAGTAGGATATTGGCAATAAAGTTTGATAGCTGTTAGCAAAAAAATCTCCTTTTACTTCTTGATCTTTTAAAGCTGGGGGGACGATAGCTTTTTTTCCATCTATTAAAAGTTTAAGCTCCTTGCTTAAAGGAATTCTAACAATAACATGTCAAGATCTGCATTCATTTATAAGTAAAGTGTTTAGTACAGTTCCGGTAAAAAAAAAACTCTTTCGTTATACGGAAGAAGTTGCAGGATTAATGTATGTGACACTGAACGAAAATGTTGATATCTCGAAAACTACAGGACAGAATTGAATGAAACAAAAACTGGGTTGCTTATTGTGATATCGTCTATATTTCTTTATGTATTACATGTAATGGTAAGTAGCCAAATATGATTGGCCGAGCGAGCAACACGAGCTGATAACTAATAATATATCTCGTAAATTACTGGATAGAATTGAATAAAATAAAAACTGGATTAATTGTTACGATATTAGCTATATTTCTATACCTATGATACGCAATATTCAGCAGAAAAATATAATATGCAATTCAGTCTTTGTTTCATGAAAATCCTTCCACTGGTTTTCGAGATATCATCAGATATCCTTAAATTTGTCTCACTCGGCCAATTATTTTCAGTCAGTTAACGTAGTATTTAATAAGGGTAGAAATACAGTAGACAATCTAATAAACAATTCAGTCTTTGTTTCATGAAAATCCGTCCAGTAGTTTTCGAGAT
>JAHWFP010118860.1:0-21978 GCA_023313725.1 Lithobius niger | reverse complement strand
GGATCTGTATACTCCCTGAATTAAAACATCGATTCACAATTGCAAGCCGACGGAAAGCTAGAGCAGTAATCTTACTACAGTGCAAGGAAGGTTTAAGGTTCGACGTAAACCACACCCCAAGGTCCCGAACCTCGTTCACATCAGGAATCGGGGTGTCGTAAAGTTTGTATGTGTGGCTCAGATTTAAGCTTCCTATATGGAATGTGACGCATTTTGGAACAGAGAGTGGCAGCTGCCAAGTTTTTGACCAGTCTGAAACATTTACAATCTCAGTTGTGAGAGCGATAGTATTCTGAACAGAAATGATCTCAGTTCCAAGTTTCAGATCATCAGTAAATTTCAAATCATTAATACCTGAGCTGATACAAGACAGGTTGTTTATATAAATTACGAACAGCAACGAGCCCAGTACATAGCCCTGAGGGACCCCGCTCACAATAATGACAGTGACAGTACCAAAAATGACAGTGAATGAAACTGACGATAGAACTTCCCCACTCGTACCCTCTGGGTCCGCCCCTCAAGGAAGGCTGTGATCCATTGCAAAATTTGGCCACCAAAGCCCATAACATGTAGTTTGAAAATCAGTTGCCGATGAACTACAGATCAAAGGCGTTATGAAAGTCAAAGTAGATGACGTCAGATGATGTCCGCAAATCCATGCAGAGCATTTGTCCACCTATCAGGTGCTACTAGAAGTTGATAGATCGCAGAACGGCCTGGCATAAAACCAAACTGGTCCTGGTGAACAAGTGAACCTCTTTCTAAGTAGTTCATCATATGATTTCTAATGATAGATTCCATTAGTTTGCACGGTATAGCTGTCAAGGCAATCGGACGGTAGTTTCTAGGATCCGATGTATTCCCCTTTTCAAACACTGGAACAACAAGTGCAGACCGTCAAATAGTGGGCACCCTTCCCGATAGATAGGAGAGCTCAAAAATTTTTGCTAATGGGTAACTTAGTTCGTTTATCAGCTACTTATTAAAAAGAAAGCTGTGAATCCTTCTGGACCCAGGGCATGGCTCGGCTTAAGTTTGGAGATAGTGCAACGAACAATAGAAGGCAAGAATAACACTTGGTCACAAAACTCATCCACCCGTTGAATTTGGGCTAGTCGCCGGAGTACAGACAGAATAAAAGCACTAAAAGTAGTTAACGTTTTAAAAAGCCAGCAAGTGCACATGTATACAATAAAATGCGACGTTTCGGGATTTATCATCCCGTTGTCAAGCAAAAAATTATTTTATAGCATAAGTATAAGTCACAAGATACACTTAAATGGTTTCCCATTTTAAAGAAAAGCAAGCCAAAGCAGTAAAAGGTAAAAAATAAAAAGTTAAAAAGATAAAACGTGAAGCCCAGTCAGCGCAAAAGCTGAACTGGGACGACCTCTCCCTAACTAAGCAGGGAAGAAATAGCCACCACCTCTACTCTACAAATCACTTCTTCCCTGCTTCGTTAGGGAAGAAATAGCCACCACTTCCACTCTACAAATCACTTCCTCCCTGCTTCGTTAGGGAGAGGTCGTCCCAGTTCAGCTTTTGCGCTGACTGGACTTCACTTTTTATCTTTTTAACTTTTTATTTTATTTTTTTATTTTATTGTATACATGTGCACTTGCTGGATTTTTAAAACGTAAGCCGGAGTACAGAGTCATCGTCAATAACACCATTAGATGCAAAGATCTCATTTAGGGCCTCCGCCTTTTTTTGGTTATCAGCAATGAACTTGTCACCTAGTCGAAATGGGGGCAGGGTACGAGAAGTTCCAGTTTTTTGCCGATAAAAACGGAAAAGGGCCGAGGAACTTCCCTCCTTGATTATTGCAGCCCGGCATAAATCATGCCAAGCCTCAACCGAGACAGAATAATGTTTACGGCACTCATTGTAGCAATTCAGTGTCTCTTCAGATGGCGCATTTTTTGTGTTTTTTCCAAAGTTTTAATTAACACTGGCTATCCCTAGGACCTCTGTGTTAAATTCTCAACTTTGAGAGCTTATAACTCCGTCAAAAGTAAACATCTTTAAACTAAATTTGGAATCTAGCCTTGACTAGTTAAGGCCTGTCTGCAGTCCAAAAATTTTGAAATTCGGTCCAGCCAAACCCGAGATCCAGAGAGGGGCCAAATAGACAACTTCTTGTTCTGCTTCTTCTTCTTGTTGTTGTTGTTGTTCTGGGGATACTTTCGTCTGTCCTTTCTACAGGTCAAACCATTTGTCCTATAAAGCTGGTTCTTAGTTCATTTTACAGGTACTGTTCTGTAGATGTGCCCTTTTCATAAGGCGTTTTCTAATTGGTGAAGTGGTTCAGGGGTTACGGAGCTCTAAACCACCAGATTAATTGTTTTACATTGTTTTAAACATTGTTATTATGCAACAATGCCAATTAGCAAACGCCAGCTGCAAGACATAGACTGAAGATTAAAGGATTTGTTTCTATTGTTACCATTGGCGATAGCCAGGTTAATAAGGGTCATCCTAGGGTCTCTTGTGTTAAACTCTCAGCTTTGACCGTCAACTGCATTGTTTTACAGTTTAGCTGCTATTCTAAAAGTAACACGAATTAATAAACAAAAACGGAACGTTAAACATTTAGAGTAAGGATCTAAAAAAGTCAAAACCTAGAAGGAACACGGACAAGCTTTGACAGTCAGGGTCTAGGTGTAAAATTTTGTCAGTAAGAGACTGGTAAGCATTAGACCCTTACTACCCAGTGGCCAGCAATAAATACATTTTGACGAAAAACTGGAAATCCTCTTGCAAAGACCCATGCGATGGTCAAGTGGTAGTATGGTTATACGTTTCCTGCTTTGCTTTACGTTGAAAATTATTTTTCAATTTAGTAACATGCCAGCATATTCGTAGCAGAGAGCATTATGGTAATCCTCTACCATAAATCTACGAAATATAATAAAAAATTCTAAAGCATGAAAAGACAAAATTCGAAACTTTACAAGAAAATTGTGTTACTAAAGTTCCATAACAATATTCTTAGAACAAAGAAAACCTTCTACAACCGTTCATACACACGTTCTGTCCGAATAGACTAGAACTAAGCTAACCACCGGGTAGTAAGGGTCTAATGCTTACCAGTCTCTTACTGACAAAATTTTACACCTAGACCCTGACTGTCAAAGCTTGTCCGTGTTCCTTCTAGGTTTTGACTTTTTTAGATCCTTACTCTAAATGTTTAACGTTCCGTTTTTGTTTATTAATTTAGTACGGCCAAGCTTCACAATGTTATGAGGAACATGATGTCTCTTAGAGTGGCCCCTCGATCCGCAATCCTACAATAGTTAACCCGATCATGAGGTAGACCAAGAAAACAGTCCCAGGCAAATTCAACTGTTGGGCATTTCATAAAGATTGAGTATTCCAGTCGAAATCTGCCAAAGATGCCCTTAGCCTATCAAAATCTATTTTCCTGGTGGCATCGCCAACAGGGTGGATTCAGAAAAGGTGCAGTGTACATGGAAAGACACCATACTGTGATCGCTATTACCCTGGTGGTCTTCCACAGACACATCAAAAATCAACCGATCATCCTGGAGAAGATCAGGTCAAGAATATTGTCCCCACAGGTAGGTTCGGAGACAAGCTGGTGTAGACTTAGTGGTGCTATGAGGTCCAATAAAGCCTGATGATGATTATTGTTGGTAGTAACATGTCCCCAATCCACAGTCGACAGATGAAAGTCACCTAGTATGATATTTGAGAAAGTTGACCTAAAGGCACCATTAATAAACAAACCCAATTTTCCGATTTGCAGGTCGTCAAAACTGTCTGGCAAGTAGCATAACACAAAATTAAGTTTCTGGGCTGGCATTAAAACAGATATAGCCTCTGCGTCCTCAGCCACCAGGCTACAGACAAGCTCCAAGCCCAGCTTGTATAAAACCAATAAACCCCCAGCACGAGAAACTCGATCCCGTCTTATTACACCATACTGGAGACCTCCCACCACCATAGCATCCGTGAGCACATCGTGGAGCCATGTCTCAACAACAAAAATGAGATCAAAAAATCCCCCACCAAAAGAGATACATTTCAGAGCATCAGACAACATGGATGGCACTTCAAGAATCGCTTGTCAGATGGGATTATTCCCCGTTAGTGAATCACGTTTTTCAAAAGAGAGTGCAGAAAATTCAGTTCACGCTGTATTCTTTCCTCTACTGGCTAAGCGTAACCCGTCCCTAGCTAAAAGAGTATGGTCAGCACAAATATCACTGTCAATGGAAACAAAATTAAATTGTTCACACAGTTTTCTCAGAATTACATTTGTGCGAGCAACAACTCTATCAATGTCGTTGCTCTTGATGCCCAACCGTGGAAAAAGACCGATCAAAGAGATCTTGGCAGTCGGTCTTACAGAGCGAATAGAGTCGATGACTCTATTAATCATTTCCCTACAGTTGTAATGTATACAGCCAACATAATTATGTCATCAAAGTAGATCGTAAGAAAAGGTTATCAGCCGCTTTCCGACGAGTGAGATATAACAACAATGTCGAGGCGCCGAGCACCTAATTTCACGATCTGTTCGACAACAATGGTATAGCACGCACACAACAAAGAACGAATCGTGCTGACGTTCTTTTGCTCAGAAAGCTCGACAGTGTGACTGTGCGGGCAATGTTTACGTAAAGATCTCATTGTTGACAACATTGTTATTCCTTGTTTGGTGAAGGGATATTCGTTGCTTGAACAGTGGTGGGGCTCTCCAGAATCAATCAACAATGCTCTGGACACAAAACAATCTTAATAGTTGTTGTTGTCGTTGACTTTTCGTTGTTGAACGGTTATAAGCCTTCGAAATTGAGTAACAATCCCTAAACCCGAGCAGAGAACCCTTGTTGGCTCACTTGAGTTTAGCAGCCCATTGCTTGTAGTCCAGTCAAATTAGCCTATTTTTAGGCGTTTGTGGGAGCAAATTCCCATTAAGCTAAAATTGGTGCATAATCCCTATACGTCATACTAACCAACATATTAAAACTCCCCAACATTCTGAGTTGAGCTTTTGCCGACATCTTCGAAAAATGGCCAAAAGTCACTCCCGGTTTAAGGTTTTCGTCCATTATCTCGTCTCCTGTTAACTTTACGGCAATAATTTACCAAGGTTGTAGAACATAAAATTTACGACAAGAATCATATCTGGTGAAAATTTCCAAAAACATATAGTTTTAATTGTACACAGCCTTACTCTCATGTTAGCGTTTTTCTCTCATCACGGTTTTAAATTCTACATTGCGGCATAAGGATCGGGTTTACATCAATATATACCGAAATAGGTATACACTTCACGTTTAAACAGGCATAAAACGGTCCCTATCTAACCTAAACAATTTTAATTAGGATTGATGGAAAGAAGAGATCCCCACCTTTCAGAATATTATAAGCATGTCCATTTTGGGCGAACAGAGATCTCGCAAGAACACTTTGGAACCGAAAAGGAGCACTCTAATGCATAATATTAAGGCTGATACACTTAACACGTTCTTGGGGTAAAATGGTTGCATTTACGTGACAGATGGATATCACCTTTCTTGTCCAGAATTGTGTGCTGAACGGTTTTGTTTTAACATTATCCTTTCGCTTTGGTGACGGTTAAGAAGTTACAGCCGAAAAACTGTTTTCGTGGTAGCATTTCATTCCCTTTAGCGATGTTTTCGTGGCTAAAACATTGATGAAGGAAGTAAAAAAATTGTGGATGTGTATTATAAAACATACTTTTCAGACGAAGGTATTGCTTTGTTACAATTTTTTTCAGGGTCAAACCCAAGATTGACCAGACTAAATAAAGATATGACAAACAAAAAGGTAACTAACATTTACTAACCAAACAAATTCTAATTAATAAACAAAAACGTATCGTTAAAAGTTAAAAGTAAGGAACACGGACAAGCTTTGACTGTAAGGGTCTAGGTGTCAAATTTGGCCAGTAAGACGCTGCTAAGCATTAGACCCTTACTAACCGGTTTTTGAGGAACAGCTTTCCGAGATCGTCCTATATAAAGACCCATGTGATAATCCAATGATAGTCGGGATGTGGGTTTCATTTTTTTTGGTTTGGTAACATGGCAGCGATTCCAAGCAAGACAACCTGCTACAAGTGCAAGCATGTACGCCCATTCTGTCTGAATAGGCTGAGATGATATTTACAAAGTTGAATTTACAAAATTGGCTTACTAACTCATTCATTAAGCAAATCTCGTGGTAGTGGGATGTGCGTTTCCTGCTTTGCTCTAGCTTGAAAATTGTTTCTCTTGGTTTGGTATTTGCAGTAGAAATCATTATTGGTTGTTATCAATTGCTTTAAATGTGCGAAGTTCATACATAGATAATAAAAAATTTCAAAGGATCAGAAAACAGAAGAGTGCCAAATTTCATAGGAAATTGTGTTCTTGAAGTTGTTTAAACATATTCCAAGAACAAAAAAAAACCTATTATAACCATACACACACGTTCAATCCGAATAGGCTTGAAATACATTTCTAAAATTAGATTACAAAACTGAGTCACTAAGACATTAACATGATCACCGGGTAGTAAGGGTCTAATGCTTAACAGCGTCTTACTGGCCAAATTTGACACCTAGACCCTTACAGTCAAAGTTTGTCTGTGTTCCTTACAGGTTTTGATTTTTAGACCCTTACTTTTAACTTTTAACGATACGTTTTTGTTTTTTAATCCGTGTTACTTTGAGAATTGTAATAAATAAAAATTGTAATAATAGGTGGTGGTGGATGAGGGGTGGGGTATGTGTGACACCTTTATAATTAATTTGTTGTTTGTTATGTTCCGCCGTCTTTAAGCTCGTTAAATAGCTATGCCCCTTACTAACCTGGCTATCGTTAGTGTTAACAATAGAAACAAATCCTTTAATCTTCAGTCTACGTCTTGCAACTGGTGTCTGCTAAATGGCATTGTTGCATAATAACAATGTTTAAAACAATGTAAAACAATCAATCTGGTCGTTTAGAGCTTCGTATCCCCTGAACCACTTGACCAATTAGAAAAGGCCTTATGGAATGGGCACTTCTACGGAACAATACCTGTAAATTGAGCTAAGAACCAGCTTTATAGGACAAATAGTTTGACCTGTAGAGAGGACAGACGAAAAATACACCCCCCAGAACAAGAACAAGACCAAGAAACAAGAAGTTGTCTATTTGGCCCCTCTTTGTATCTCGGTTTGGCTGGACAAAATTTCACAATTTTTGGACTGTAGACAGGCCTTGACTAGTCAATGCTAGATTCCAAATTTGGTTTAAAGATGTTAAGTTTTGACGGAGTTATAAGCTCTCAAAGTTGAAAGTTTAACACAGAGATCCTAGGTCGACCCTTACTAACACATTAATAAACAAAAACGGAACGTTAAATGTTTAGAGTAAGGATCTAAAAGTCAAAACCTAGAAGGAACACGGACAAGCTTTGACAGTCAGGGTCTAGGTGTAAAATTTGTCAGTAATAGGCTGGAAAGCATTAGACCCTTACTACCCGGTGGTTAGATTAGTTCTAGTCTCTTCGGACTGAACGTGTGTATGAAGGGTTGTAGCAGGTTTTCTTTGTTCTTAGAATATTGTTTGGAACTTTAATAACACAATTTTCTTGTGAAGTTTGGTATTTTGTCTTTTGATGCTTTAGAATTTTTATTATATTTCGTAGATTTATGGTAGAGAATTACCATAACGCTGTCTGCTACGAATATGCTGGCATGTTACTAAATTGAAAAATAATTGTCAACGTAAAGCAAAGCAGGAAACGTATAACCATACTACCACTTGATCATCACATGAGTCATTGTAGGATGATTTCCAGTTTTTCGTGAAAATGTATTTATTGTTGACCACTGGGTAGTAAGGGTCTAATGCTTTCCAGCCTATTACTGACAAATTTTACACCTAGACCCTGACTGTCAAAGCTTGTACGTGTTCCTTCTAGGTTTTGACTTTTAGATCCTTACTCTAAACATTTAACGTTCCGTTTATTAATTCGTGTTACTTTTAGAATTGCAGCTAAACTGTAAAACAGTGCAGTTGACGGTCAAAGCTGATAGTTTAACACAAGAGACCCTAGGCTCACCCTTAACTAATCTGGCTATCGCCAATGGTAACAATAGAAACAAATCCTTTTATCTTCAGTCTATGTCTCGCAGCTGGCGTTTGCTAATTGGTATTGTTGCATAATAACAATGTTTAAAACAATATAAAACAATAAATCTGGTCGTTTAGAGCTCCATAACCCCTGAACCACTTGACCAATTAGAAAAGGCCTTATGAAAAGGGCACATCTACAAAGCAATACCTGTGAAATGAGCTAAGAACCAGCTTTATAGGACAAATCGTTTGACCTGTAGAGAGGACAGACGAAAGTATCCCCAGAACAACAACAACAAGAAGAAGAAGCTGAACAAGAAGTTGTCTATTTGGCCCCTGTCTGCATCTCGGGTTTGGCTGGACCGAATTTCACAATTTTTGGACTGCAGACAGGCCTTTACTAGTCAAAGCTAGATTCCAAATTTGGTTTAAATATGTTTACTTTTGATGGAGTTATAAGTTCTCAAAGTTGAGAGTTTAACACAGAGGTCCTAGGTCGACCCTTACTAACACTGGCTATCGCCAGTGTTAATACATGTATTAGTTTTAAAACACTGGTACAACAATACCCCATTATCCCTCCTCGTTAAAAAGATTCAATTTATGCTTGGTTGGTTGGGGTAGTTCGTCTTTTCCTCTGGGAGTAGAAGGCTACAAATATGAGAAGTTTGTCAAAAGAGAGCAAATTAATCCGTTCTTTGTGTAGGCGTATTTTCAAAGTCCGAGCTGGGTCCTAAATGACCGAAATTAACGAAAAATGACCATTTGCAACAATCGGCAACAATCACCCAACAATGCCTCAATAATACATGACGTCATGATTGTTGCCAATTTTTTTCGTGGACTCGAAGCCGTTCGGAACGTCCATCAACAATGAACTATGGCAACCGACGAACGTGGAACGAGTCAATAACTTGTTCTCAGTAATAATCAGTAAACACGCGCAGCTTTGCGTAACATATTATATTTTAAAATTGGAGTCATTCATCTCATCGAGTCTATAGTATACGGACAAATCCAGGACAAGAGAATAATCGTTTAGCCGTAACACAAAGACAGAAAAAGATTAAATGATAAATAGTAAATTACGTGTAGAAAGTATATTGACACAAGAAAAAGGTGCTAAGAATATTGTTACGTGTGCATCTGTATCATTTCAAACAGCAATGTTCGAGCATTAGTGTTTACATAAAGTCATCAGCCAGTACGCTCCTTATTTGTGCTAAAACATAAAAAGCTTTTATTATTTGGCTACGAGTTAGTGTCTTGTGTAGGCCTCACTTACATTTGAACCGTGGCGTTTTCACTTGACGCTCTGCTGCTGTTTCGCCAAGTGAGGGATCATCAGAAAGTGATAAGACGCTTATGGAAAAATATGTACTGAGCAGGACGTAAAGAAAAATTCTTCCAATAAATGAAACAAGAAAACCCATGTAGAGTGTAGTACTAACACAAATTACAAGTGATGTGTGGTTCTGGGTTGTTACATGGATTCAGTCTCGTTTCTGAGGAAATGTTTGCGCTGATTGAGTGAGCGAAGCGAACGAAAATCAGCGTTTGTCATCAGAAACAGTAGTAGGCTAAATATTTACTCAGTAGTGCAAACGAACGAATTTCTACGATGGATAAAAAATCATTGGAATCGTGGCGTTTTCACTTCATTTCTGTAGCTGTTTCGTCAAGTGAGGGGTCATTAGAAAGTGAAGTGAAACCAATGGAAAAATCTTAACTGAGCAGGACGTAAAGAAAAAAAATTCTTAAAATAAGTGAAGCAAGACAACCTATGTAACTTGTAGTACTAACACAAATTAGAAGTGATGTGTGGTTCGGTGTTACGTTTCTGAGAAAATGTGTGCACTGATTGAGTGAGCGAAGCGAACGAAAATCAGCGTTTATCATCAGAAACAGCCTTTTTTCCTAAATATAGTTATTAAGTACTGGGCTAAATATTTATTCAGTAGTGAAAATGAATCTGTTGAATCTTGAGAAAAGAAAGAGTAGGCGTAAGTAACCGTTTCTTTACGAAATGAAACCTTACGAAAAATGAGTATTGCTGATCATTTGCTTGGTCATTTGACTGTTTGTTTTTGATGTGGAATTATTCGTCTTTGCAAGTATTGAAACAAGAAATCTCCTCGAGCGCAGCGAGACGCGGCGGAATGAGCGAGCGAACGTTCATCAACAATAGTCTGGTGTCAACAGACCAACGAAGAGCGAGTCACTAAATTGTTGTTCTTAGTAACAATCAGTGAAGAGGCGTAGCTTTTCGCACTACTATTTTATTACCCGTTTTAAACTTGGAGTTATTCATTGAAAGTCGATATACTGACAAATCCAGGACAAGAGAATAATTGTTTAGTATAGTAACACAAAGACAGAAAAAAAATGCTAAATACTAAATTACGTGTAGAAAATATATTCACACCAGTAAAGGGTGCCAAGAATATTATTACGTCTGCATCTGTATCATTTCAGCCAGCAATATTAGAGCATTACTGTTTCCGTAAAGTCGGTTAGCCGGTTCTTTCCTTATTTGTGCTAATACCCGAGCAGGTTTGGATAAGAGTTATTGTGGTGTGTAGGCCTAACTTGACGTTCTGCAGTTGTTTCGCGAAGTGAGGGGTCGTCGGAAAGAGAGCCGATGGAAAAAGCATTACTGAGCAGGACGTAAAGAAAAAAATTCTTAAAATAAGTGAAACAAGAAAACCCATGTAAAGCGTAGTGCTACCAAAAATTCCAAGTGATGTGTGGTTCTTAGTGGTTATATTGATTCCAGTCACGATTATGCGGTAATATTTGCGCTGATTGAGTAAGCGAAGCGAACGAAATCAGCGTTCGTCATCGGAAACAGCACTTTTTCCTAAATACATTTTGGAAGTAATATAGGCTAAATAGTTATTAATAGTGAAAAAGACCGACTTTCTACGTTGGATAAAAGGTCATTGGTCCCAGCCCAAAAGTTCAACAGGTATAGATACTGAACATTACAACTCGGGAATGACATTATTTGACCATTTTTAGTTTTGTTTAAACTAAAAACCGTGGCGTGTTCTGTTGATGTGTGATTCATGGTGGTCGGCTGTGGTGGTGGTCACGTTTCTGAGGTTGCGCTGATTGAGTGAGCGAAGCGAACGAAATCAGCGTTCGTCATCGGAAAAAGCACTTTTTTCTAAATACATTTAGTAAGTAATATAGGCTAGATATACCTAGATACAGAATGCTAACATTACAACTCTGGAATGGTATTATATGACCATTTTTAGTTTTGTTTACCACTTGTATTATGTACGGATGCACTAAGAAAAACGCACACATTATTCGGATCACTTCCTTGAACATTTGTTTCATAATTTTTGCTAGGAGTGTTTGTCAGCACCATACGAATTTCACAAGAATTCTCCTCGAGCGCAGCGAGACGCTGCGGAATGAGCGAGCGAAGCGAGCGACTCCGCTAGTCCCTCCTCATTAAAAAGATGCAATTTATGCTTGGTTGGTTGGTTGGGTTAGTTCGTCTTCTCCTCTGGAAGTAGAAGGCTACAAATATGAGAAATTTGTCAAAAGAAAGCAAAGAACCCGTTCGTTGTGTAGGCGTATTTTTTAAGTCCGAGCTGGGTCCTAAATGACCGAAATTAACGAAAAATGACCATTTGTGACAATCAGCAACAATCACCCAACAATGCCTCAACAATACATGACGTCATGATTGTTGCCCAATTTTTTTCGAAATTATCTGGAACGTCCATCAACAATAGTGTGGCGTCAACGGACCAACGAGGAGCGAGTTACTAAATTGTTGTTCTCAGTAACAATCAGTAATAACGCGTAGCTTTTCACAGTACTATTTTATTACCCGTTTTAAACTTGGAGTTATTCATTGAAATTTTGTATACTGACAAATCCAGGACAAGAGAATATTTGTTTAGCAGTAACACAAAGACAGCAAAAAATTAAATGTTAAATACTAAATTACGGGTAGAAAATATATTCACACCAGTAAAGAGTGCCAAGAATATTATTACGTCTGCATCTGTATCATTTCAACCAGCAATATTCGTGCATTAGTGTTTACGTAAAGTCGGTTAGCCGGTTCCTTCCTTGTTAATTAGTGTTAAAACACGGGCAGGTTTGGATAAGGTTTGGATTGTCTTGTGTAGGCATAACTTCCATTCAAGCCGTGGCGTTGTCACTTAACGTTCTGCAGTTGTTTCGCTAAGTAGGGGGTCATCAGAAAGAGAAGTGATGGACAAAGCTGTACTGAGCAGAACGTAAAGATAAAATTCTTAAAATAAGTGAAACAAGAAAACCCATGTAAAGCGTAGTGCTACCAAAAATTTCAAGTGATGTGTGGTTCTTAGTGGTTATATTGATTCCAGACACGATTCTGACGTAATGTTTGCGCTGATTGAGTGAGAGAAGCGAACGAAATCAGATTTCGTCATCGGAAACAGCACTTTTTCCTAAATACATTTAGTAAGTAATATAGGCTAAATATTTATTCATAGTGAAAATGACCGACTTTCTACATTGGATAAAAAGTCACTGGCCCCAGCCCAAAAGTTCAACAGGTATAGTTACTGAATTATAACATTACAACTCTGGAATGACATTATTTGACCATTTTTAGTTTTGTTTAAACTAAAAACCGAAGCGTGTTCTGTTGATGTGTGGTTCATGGAGGTCGGCTGTGGTAGAGGTCACGTGTCTGAGGTTGCGCTGATTGAGTGAGCGAAGCGAACGATAATCAGCATTTGTCATCAGAAACAGCACTTTTTCTTAAACACTTTTAGTAAGATGTAGGATAAATATTTATTCAGTAGTGGAAATGACCGACTTTCTACTTTGGATAAAAGAAAACACGTGAAACACTACTGCTACATTGAACTTATTTGACCATTTTTAGTTTTGTTTTTCATTGTACTGTGAACTGTGGACTAAGAAAACCGCGCACATTACTCAGATCACTTCCTTGAACATTTGTTTGATAATTTTTGCTGAGAGTGTCTCTCAGCACCATTTGAGTTGCAACAAGAAATCTCCTCGAGCGCAGCGAGACACGGCAGAATGAGCGAGCGACTCCGCTAGTCTCTCCTCATTAAAAAAATTCAATTTATGCTTGGTTGGTTGGTTGGGTTAGTTCATCTTCTCCTCTGGAAGTAGAAGGCTACAAATATGAGAAGTTTGTCAAAAGAAAGCAAATTAATCCGTCCTTTGTGTAGGCGTATTTTTAAAGTCCGAGCTGGGTCCTAAATGACCGAAATTAACGAAAAATAACCATTTGCAACAATCAGCAACAATCACCCAACAATGCCTCAACAATACATGACATCATGATTGTTGCCAAATTTTTTCGAAATTATCTGGAACGTCCATCAATAATGGTTTGGCGGCAACGGACACAACGTGGAGCGAGTTACTAAATTGTTGTTCTTAGTAACAATCACTAAAGACGCGTAGCTTTTCGCTGTACTATTTTATTACCCGTTTTAAACTTGGGAGTTATTCATTGAAATTTTATATACTGACAAATCCAGGACAAGAGTATAATTGTTTAGCAGTAACACAAAGACAGAAAAAAAATAAATGCTTAATACTAAATTACGCGTAGAAAATATATTCACACCAGTAAAGGGTGACAAGAATATTATTACGTCTGCATCTGTAACATTTCAACCACCAATATTCGAGCGTTAGTGTTTACGTAAAGTCGGTTAGCCGGTCCTTTATTTATTTGTGCTAAAACACGAGTATGTTTGGATAAGACCTATTGTCTTGTGTAGGCCTAAATTGCGTTGTCACTTGACGTTCTGCAGTCGTTTCGCCAAGTGAGGGGTTCTTTCGAAGTGACAAGGAGCCGATGGAAAAAGCTGTACTGTGCAGAACGTAAGGAGAAAAACTTCTTAAAATAAGTGAAACAAGAAAACCCATGCAAAGCGTAGTGCTACCCAAAATTTCAAGTGATGTGTGGTTCTTAGTGGTTATATTGATTCCAGTCACGATTCTGATGTAATGTTTGCGCTGATTGAGTGAGCGAAGCGAACGAAATCAGCGTTTGTCATTGGGAACACCGTTCGTCATTGGAAACAGCACTTTTTCCTAAATACATTTAATAAGTAATATAGGCTAAATATTAATTCATAGTGAAAATGACCGACTTTCTACGTTGGATAAAAGGTCATTGATAATTTTTGCTGGCAATATCTGTCAGCACCATGTGAGTTGCAACAAGAATTCTCCTCGAGCGTAGCGAGACGCGGCGGATGAGCGAGCGAATCGAGTTAGCCAGTTCCCTCATTAGTTGTGCTAAAACACGATCAGCTTTGGATAAGAATTGTGTCTTGTGTCCTTGTGTAGGCCTAATTTACATTCAAGCCGTGGCGTTTTCACTTGATTTCTGCAGCTGTTTTCGCCAAGTGATGTGTGGTTCTTGGTGGTTACATTGATTCAGTCACGTTCCTGAGGAAATGTTTGCGATGATTGAGTGAACGAAGCGAACGAAAATCAGCGATTGTCATCAGAAACAGTAATAAGCTAAATATTTATTCAGTAATGCAAATGAACGACTTTATACGTTGGATAAAAAGATCATTGGAACCGTTGCTTTTTCACTTGATTTCTGCAGCTGTTTCACCAAGTGAGGGGTCGTCAGAAAGTGAAGTGATAAGGAACCGATGGAAAAATCTTCACTGAGCAGGACGTAAAGAAAAAATTCTTAAAAAAAGTGAAACAAAAGAGCCCATGTAAAGTGTAGTACTAACACAAATTACATGTGATGGGTGGTTCTCGGTGTTACAATGATTCAGTCACGTTTCTGAGGAAATATGTGCACTTTTTCCTAAATACAGTAATTAAGTAGTAGGCCTTTATTCATTCATAGTGAAAATGAATCTGGTGAATCTTATTAAAAGTGGCGAATGAGTATAAACAAAGAGAAAAGAATGCGTAGGCACAGTAACCGTTTGTTTACGAATTAAAACCTTACGAAAAACACGTACTGCACTGATCATCGAATGAGCGTCAGCTGCTGCCCTCCTTATTTGAGCAGCCTTTGGGAACGAGTTAGTGTCTTGTGAAGACTTAAGTTAACGTTCAAACCGTGGCGTTTTCTGTTGAAGTGTGGTTCATGGACGTCGGCTGTGGTGGTAGGTCACGTTCTGAGGTTGCACTGATTGAGTGAGCGAAGCGAACGAAAATCAGCGTTTGTCATCAGAAACATCACTTATTCTTAAACACTCTTAGTAAGTTGTAGGCTAAATATTTATTCAGTAGAGGAAATGATCAACTTTCTACGTTGGATAAAAGAAAACGCGCACATTATTCGGATCACTTCCCTGGACATTTTCTTGATAAATTTTGCTGAGATTGTCTGTCAGCACCATATGAGTTGCAACAAGAAATCTCCTCGAGCGCAGCGAGACGCGGCGGAATGAGCGAGCGAATCGAAAAATGACCATTTGCAACAATCAGCAACAATCACCCAACAATGCCTCAACAATACATGACGTCATGATTGATGTCCAATATTCTTTCGTGGAAGCATCGAACCCGTCCCGAACGTCCATCAACAATGGTCTGGCGGCAACGGACCAACGAGGTGTGAGTCAATAACTTGTTATTCTCACTAACAATCAGTTAACACGCGCAGCTTTGCGTAACATATTATATTTTAAAATTGGAGTCATTCATCTCATCGAGTCTATATACGGACAAATCCACGGCAAGAGAATAATCGTTTAGCAGTAACACAAAGACAGCAAAAGATTAAATGATAAATACTAAATTACATGTAGAAAATATACTGTCACCAGAAAAAGTTGCCAAGAATATTGTTACGTCTGCATCTGTATCATTTCAATCAGCAATATTCGAGCATTAGTGTTTACGTAAAGTCATCAGCCGGCTCCCTCCTAATTTGTGCTATAACATAAAAAGTTTTTATTTGGCTTCGAGTTAGTGTCTTGTGTAGGCCTAACTTATAATCAAACCATGGCGTTTTCAGTTGACGCTCTGCTGCTGTTTCGCCAAATGAGGGATCATCAGAAAGTGATAAGCCGCTAATGGAAAAATCTGTATTGAGCAGGCTGTAAAGTAAAATTCTTAAAATAAATGAAACAAGAAAATCCATGTAGAGCGTAGTACTTAGACACATTACAAGTGATGTGTGGTTGTTGGTGGTAGCATTGATTCAGTCATGTGTCTGAGAAATGTTTGCGCTGATTGAGTGAGCAAAGCGAACGAAAATCAGCGTTTGTCATCAGAAACAGTAGTAGCCTAAATATTTATTCAGTAGTGCAAATGAACGACTTTCTACGTTGGATAAAAGATCATTGGAACCGTGGCGTTTTCACTTGATTTCTGCAGCTGTTTCACCAAGTGAGGGGTCGTCAGAAAGTGAAGTGATAAGGAACCGATGGAAAAATATTCACTGAGCATGACGTAAAGAAAAAAATTCTTAAAATAAGTGAAACAAGAAAACTCTTGTAAAGTGTAGTACAAACTCAAATTACAAATAATCTTTTACTCTTGGTGGTTACATTGATTCAGTCACAGTTTTGAGGAAATGTTTGCGCTGATTGAGTGAGCGAAGTGAACGAAAATCAGCGTTTGTCATCAGAAACAGCACTTTTTTCTAAATACAGTTATTAAGTAGTAGTCTAATATTTATTAAGTAGTGAAAATAAATCTGGTGAATCTTATTAAATGTGGCGAATGAGTATAAACAAAGAGAACGAGTAGGCGCAGTAACCATTTGTTTACGAATTGAAACCTTCCGAAAAACGCGTACTTCACTGATCATTTGCTTGATCATTTCACTGTTTGTTTTTGGTGCGGAATTGTCCGTCTTCACCTAAGTATTGCAACAAGAAATCTCCTCGAGCGCAGTGCAAAATCTGTGCTGAGCAGGATCTAAAGAAAAAAGTGATGTGTGGTTCAAGTGATGTGTTGTTCTTAGTGATTATATTGATTCCAGTCACGAAAGTGAGGTAATGTTTGCGCTGATTGAGTGAGCGAAGCAAACGAAAACAGTGTTCGTCATCGGAAACAGCACTTTTTCCTAAATGCCTTTAGTAAGTAATGTAGGCTAAATATTTATTCATAGTGAACATGACCAACTTGCTACATTGCATAAAAGGTCACTGCCCCCAGCCCAAAAGTTCAACAGGTATAGATACAGAATGATAACATTACAACTCTGGAATGACATTATTTTTGACCATTTTTAGTTTTGTTTACCACTTGTATTATGAACTAAGAAAAACGCGCACATTATTCGGATCACTTTCTTGAACATTTGTTTCATAATTTTTGCTAGGAGTGTTTGTCAGCACCATACAAGTTTCAACAAGAAATCTCCTCGAGCAAAGCGAGACGCGGCGGAATGAGCGAGCGAAGCGAGCGACTCCCGCTAGTATAAAAATAAAAACAAACTATAAAGGGTCAAAGGATTTTAGCGAGCGTTAACCGCACCCGGTCATCTGCCCGACGAAGCCCTAAGGCCCTATGTCTGCAACACCCGGAACGGATTCTCAGGAGGTCACCCACCCAAGTACCAATCGGGGCCAATGCTGCTTAACTTCGGCGATCTGACGAGAACCGGTGTTTCCAGCACTGCAAGGCCGCAGACAAACAAACTATAAGAGTGCAAATCAAGAATGCCTCTTACAACAATAAACCTGCTACAACAATGCTAATGTTTAGGCTCCACGCAACAACGCATACAGAATAATTGTTTATAAAGACCTTCGGTCTATTGTTATAGAAGTTTAATTGTATATGCAACCAATAGCATAAATCGTGATAACTTGCCAACTAATCAAGGACCAAACTAGTGGTCCGCCTTCAAAGTTCAATAATTGTCACACTTAATTGTATCTTCAATGTAAGAAAGTCATTATTTAACTCCTGCATTGTTGTTGCATGGCCACTGGCTTTGGTACTTTATCTGAAACCAGAGTTGAGCGTATTTCACGATGATGAGGATTAATACCTATACGGCGAAACAGCTTGAAAATTGTTGGAAATGGGCAGCCTTTTGTGTCCTGACAAGCCATAGTTGTATTTCAATCAAGTGCACAAATTGTATCAAGGTGATAAAAGTGCGTGAAGATCGTTGATTTCAGCTGACTACTGACCACATATATGTATACTGACTACTATTTCCACCCAAAACCAAAACTGGTAGAAAAACCCGCCAAGTTTCCAAAAACGATCGGCCTTTGAAGGTAATGATATCATTCCACCAGGGAAAGGCTGCCAAGGTTAATCCTATTAGCAAAGTTAATCGCATATACTAATAGTTCGAAACTTAAATGAAAACTAGAAGATTGCTACTAGCGGTAGCAATCTTCAAGTTTTCATTTAACGTCCAAAGTATTATTCGGTGCGATTAACTTGGCTAATTGGATTAACCTTGGCGGCCTTTCCCTGGTGGAATGATATCACTACATTCAAAGGCCGATTGTTTTTGGAAACTTAGCAGGTTTTTCTACCAGTTTTGGTTTTGGGTGAATATCACAACTTTCATAGGACTGTGAACTTACAAAAGGCTACACCACCTTATCTTCATCTGTACCTTTTTTCTGGAGGAATTTGATATCTATTTTATAGATAATTTTCAAATTTACCATTGCTAATTAGCCGTTTGATTAGCCAAATTGACATGGCTTAGTTTACTTTACGAGCATTCGTCACTTTCTTCAGTCCCGTTTTTGGAAGACACTGGCTAACAATCACTACAATCGTTCGCTTCGCTCACTCATCAACGCATGCCCTTTAGTTGTTTTGTTTATCCTTGTACCTTCCCCTTACTTTTTCAAGATTTCGGCAGCATTAGAATTTATTCTCGACATGACAAGCTACGCTTATAGTTGCTTGCAGTTGATAGGCACATGCAACTTAGGACTGTGAACATACAAAAAGTAAGCGCACCATCTTATATTTCGCTCTACCTTTCTTTTTGGAGGCATTTCATATCTATAAATAATTAGGCCTAGCCGTAACATCAGCAAAATTGAGATTTATTTTCGTTCGTTTTCTTCGTTCACATTTAGTCATGCAGAATCCCCCGTTGCTAAAACAGCAGAACGCGAAGCATTTTATTCTTGGGTTATTAGCAAAAATCACGTTTGGTCATGGATGCTCGTATTGTTGCGTAACCATAATCTAACGTGCATCCCTTTATTCTTACGCAGTCCACGGCAACGTGGACCTTAGGGCCTTAGGGCTTCGGGCAGATGACCAGGAGTGGTTAACGCTCGTTAAACCCATTGAACCCATTGGCAACGTTAATATTTCCTTATTTTGTCCTTCGTTACAGTTCAGCTTTTAGTTCGTTCAGACTTTTACAATCATCTAAGGACCAGTGTTGATTGTTCAAGCCATTGTTGCTTGAAATGTTTGGTTGCAACTTAGAAAAGAAACGAAATTTAAATCCCCTTGTGGCGAATTTCAAAACCCTCCCACGCATTTGTCCTGACTCCTACAACCCCCAAACCAACAAAAGGACCATGCTCAGATCACCATGCATCTGTGTGCAAAAGTTCAGCTACGTAGGACGTCTCAATTTTGCTCTAGCCATAAGCAAAAAGTCTGTGGGATTTAACATGGGAAAAATTTTACGTTATTGACGCATCTTTTTCTCTATGATTGGTGGTCACTCATCGTTTAAATTTTAGTTTTTCTTAATCTCTGACCCTTCTCCTTACATTTTCCACAATTTGAAACATTTCTGTCGCATTGGGATTGCTCAACATGCCAAAATATGCTTTCAATTGCTTACAGTTAAGACACATGTCTGCCAGTGAGCCGCCTTTTTATCATTAACAATCAATTTTTAACAATCGGATGTCTACAATGGGATGATCTACTGTTACTTGGATGTTACTGTTACTAGCGTGTGTCTAGATACTGACAATTATATACTGACCACTGACTACTGACTAATTCCGCTTATGTAAAATAAATTATGCGAAGTTTTGTATTCAGCACTCTTTTAACTCCAATGCATGCCTTTTAAGGTTTGACGTTTGGGGAGACATTAACTAAAAAGTTTGCAATCATTTGTAATGCTTTTTTTTCTGTATGTTGGGAAAACGCCACCGGTGTTCAAAATAAGCATTACTCGTTATTAGTGTTAACGAGTAACAATGCAAACGACTGCCAGAAATAATCGGCAATACAACATTGTTGATAAAATGCACGCGCATTGTTGATGGTCCGCACTACTTATTGTTGATGGTTGAATGGAAATCAGCAAACGCTTTAATTTATCGCAGTGTGTATATATGATTGAAGACCTCGTTCCAGCAAAACTAAAACTATTAATTTCTCCATTCCTATTCAATATATTTCGACCAAACTTGGCCAGATAGTAGATAGCAACCTTTCCCAACTTTACACCAACTTTTAATCAATTTCCGTTCAAGTGTAACCGTAGGGAGTCACACGTAAATTTTAAAAATGTTCACTTCTTGTTATTGTTGTTCTTGTGTGACACGGGTTCAGAAAAAACTACTGCACCTACCAAAAATCTGAAACATGATCTAAGCCTAATTCCTTGGGCTTCATCCTCACAGAGACCACATTTTTTAATTGGTCGAGCCATTCCGGAGTTACATTGTTTTAACCATTGTTTTACATTGACATAATTAGGGAACTTTGCCACTCAGCAAACGCCAGTTTCATTCTTCGTGCACGTGTTATGTCTTTGTTACAAGATTGACTGATGACGGGTAAAATGAAAGAATCCGAAAATGGCGGCTGATGTAGATGGCCTGCTACGACAGTTGGTAAGAAGTAAAGTAATTACGAGCAGTGAGTTAAACACTGGGTTAGTTTCTGTTGAGACATTTAAAGTAGTGATGCAGATTGCAAAGAAACGAGATGTAGCTGAAGATGATGTCCCGAAGTTTGGAGTGAGTGATAGAGTAAACACTGATGAACGTCATGGCGATTCAAGAGAGAAGAGGCAGAAGGGGGTAGAGGAGCAAAGCGGCAGAGAAGCGGAACGTGAAGCGGTGCTAACGACTGTGAGCAAACTTTTCAGTACGGCAGTGCGAGGTGAAAACAGGTGGAGTGAGAGCGAGGAAGAGGATGAACGGGAGAAGGGTGGGATGGAGCAGCAGCTACACTCCAAGAACTTACAGGCCCTCAAACGACAATTTGGAGGGGGGCTAAGCTACGTTAAAATGCCCCTCTCGGTTGTGATTGTGTGTGACCCGAGCAAACGTCCGTATTCACTGACACCAGTGTATTTGGCAGTTGAGCATATTGTAGGAGTAAACGAAATTAGTGCTGTTGGCTCCCTGCGCGGCGGAAACGCCTTTGAGGTCGAATTAAAGTCAAGAGGAGCAAAACAGGTATTACTCAAAGCACAAGTGAGAGTTGGCGGAAATCTAGCAGAGTTCCATGATCTACATGAAGAGACTGTTCAAGCACGTTTGCACTGGTTACCACGAGGAATCACGCCACAAGAAATCAGTGCAGCGTTTGGTAAGATCGCAAGCTTTGAGACTCACATGTTTGAGAGTCTGATGGTGCGTGGCAAACCGTGTGTGAGACAGTAGTACGGGTTGTTATGCTGCGGTTGCGTGAGGATATCACGATTGAGGATGTGCCTAACATGGTTAATATCCGAGGAATTCCATCTCTTGTCTTAGTGAAAGCTCGCGCGCCAAAATTCTTGCGCTGTTCCATGAGAAGTCACTACCGACGCACTTGTTTGAGTCATGAATTACAACATGTGGGGCTTGGCGCGATCCTCGCCAACTTTGCTCACACCTCCAAGAAGTGGTGCAACAAGAGGAGCGGCGGCGACAGTGGGCGGAGGCTGTACAGCAGCAGGCAACTGAGATGCATGGGCGCAGTGCCTTGCAACCGA
>JAHWFP010118790.1:57691-92652 GCA_023313725.1 Lithobius niger | reverse complement strand
CTAGATTAGACATGTCACAACAGCAGTTGAAAGTTGAAAATGAGCGAAAATTCCGACGCTGACTGTAATACCAGCCTCTAGTAAAATGGGTGTAGCTCGGTTCCTAACAGTCATAGACCCTTTCAACGACCCTTGTTACAAAGAAGACATTCCCACCTTTCCAATGAATCTAATTAGAGTCATATACCTACATTAGAGACGTCACAATAACAGTTGAAAGTTGAAAATGAGCGAAAAATCCAACGGTGACTGTAATACCTGCCTATAGTAAAGCAGGCGCAGCTCGGTTTCTAACAGTCGTAGACCCTTTCAACGACCCTTGTTGCAAAGAAGACACTCCCACCTTTCGAATGAATCTAATTGGAATCATCTATCGAAATTAGACACGTCACAATAGAATTTTAAAGTTGTAAATGAGCGAAAAATCCAACGGTGACTGTATTACCAGCTTCTAGTAAAATGGGCGTAGCTCGGTTCCTAACAGTCGTAGACCCATTCAACAACCCTTGTTGCAATGAAAACACTTCCACCCTTCTAATGAGTCTAATTGGATTCATATACTTAGATTATACACGTCACAATAGCAGTTAACAGTTGAAAATGAGCGAAAAATCCAACGGTGACTGAAATACCAGCCTCTAGGAAAATGGGCGTAGCTCTGTTCCTGACAGTCATAGACCTTTTCAACGGCACTTGTTGCAAAGAAGAAATTCCTACCTTTCTAATAAATTTAATTGGAATCAGCTACCTAAATTAGACATCTACCTAAATTGGAGTCATCTACCTAAAATGAGTGAAAAATCCAACAGTGACTGTAATACCAGCCTCTAGTAAAACGGGCGTAGCTCGGTTCCTAACAGTCGTAGACCCTTTCAACGACTATTGTTGCAAAGGAGACACTTACACCTTTCTAATGAGTCTAATTGGAGCCATCCAACTGAATTTGAAACGACGCAGCAGCAATTGAAAGTTCTAAGTTTAAAAATTGAGATGTCTGTTAGTATTAAATAACCCAAAAATGGCCGAAAATGGCTTAAAATCCATATTTCTCGAAAACTATAAGAGATATGGAAAAAATGTATGGGAAAGACAGTGTAGATTACATTATTGCAAACAACTTTTATTTCAACCATTTTTGTGTATCACTAAAGGTTCTTGTGTAATCGACCAAATTGTAAAATTGGGCACTATTTTGGTCGCCATCTTTAATGCCAAACACATTAAATGCGTATTGCCGAGGTGGCAACATGTGGAAAACTATTCCCTGAGATGTAAACGACAACTTCCAAGTGAAAAATCAAAGTTGGCAACATGTGCAAGCTTTTTTACAACTGCTCCCTGACTATAATACACTAGTCTAGAAAATTATAAATTTTGATTTTAAAATACATGAATCATTCCGTTTTTTGACGACACAATTAATGCGTTCACGTTGGCTTGTCTATTAGGCGCAATGCCAACTGAGAAAGTAGCTGCATTCTTCGCTGCAAGGAATGCAGCTACTATCTCAGTTGGCATTGGCTATGGTAAATGCGCGGATGCGATCGACGCTTGGCTGTTATAAGGCAGGCGAAAGGTTATAAGGCAGGCCGGATGTTGCTTTAAAGGATCTGCAAGCATATCTGAGGTTGACAAAATACGAGCTCTATATTTTCTTTCCAGTACTTCGTCTCGTACGTAATTAATCCGTCTTAAAGTGTGTGCGGCCTATCTTGAGTTCGCCGCAGAACGAACACAGATAATCGATTGTACGTTTTTGGCAGCAGAGTGCCTTGTTGATATCCAAGATGGTTACAAAAACAATGGCGGCCGTCGATTAAAGCCGCCCCCTCCAGGAAGACGTAGTCGCTCGTAAAATACTTCCAGGACGCCACGCACACTATAAGTTGTGACCTGATTGAGCACTGCCTCCATTCAATATTAAATCGATACCTGATTTAGAATCGGTGTACATTAGAATAGGATAAGTCAACAAAGACGGGCATAGCTCAGATAACAATGCACGTATAGAAATTAGTTCTTTAGTTGCATCACCCATCGCATGATTTCAACTACGCAGCTCTAGTAAGAAAATAAGGGCTGCGTTTTGCTAGCCCAAACCACTGGCCAGGGTAGATTAGTAGGTCTAGTGACGCTTTTCTTAAAACTATTGAAAATTGTTTTATTTTTTTATTACTACTTCCAGATTTCACCAAATCCACCACGAAGACATGGATCGTATGTGGTGCACATTAGTATGGTCAAACAATTGCCAAGAACTTGAAAAACACTAAAAAAAAAAGTTTCAGCAATTTCAACAAATTTGAAAAAAAAATAATTCCTCGGTACAAGAATTTCAAACCCACAAACATAAATTTATAACATTTTTTTTTATATTTCATATCAGAGATGGATACGAAATAAGACCTGCTTCTACCAACGGCACCAGAAGGCAGCACTTGTCTGGTTCTCGTGGAGGCGAAACTTCAAATAAGCAATGGCGGAGTCGTTCCCATTGTAACCATGGTAATAGGGACAATACTTGCGGAAATAGACGAAATACCCGTGCGTGGGCAACATCCGAAGTTGAAGAACTTATTCTGTGTTCCATTCAAACTGTATATGGTTCGTTACAATAAACGTAAACCACGGAAGAAGCTTCAGCCTGAACGGCCGATGAGCAGGCTTGTCGGACGTTCTCGAAATACAAAACCATGCGTTATACTTAGCTCCACTCGTAACGACAACCCGTTTTAAAAGAGAATGTTGGATTTAAAAAAATAAAACTTGATCAGCCAGGTTGTGAGCTTTCTAAAAAAATATTTTAATATCCTAATGTGAACTATGATATATTTTATGCGATTAATTTTGTATTCTTATCGTGATCAATTTACTTTAGTGACGCTAAATAGTTTTGAGAATCCCATGAGGCTTTGCACTTTCGTTACTTGACGACAGCGCACTCTGGCAGTAAATCGCTGAAAGCAGGTACTTCTTTCTTCCAAATGTTTACCGTTGTGAGAGAAAGAGTGGCACTACCTTTACCACGCGCCATGGCTGTTTGCTGTGACGTGATATCACGTGATTGGGCTGGTCCAATCATACGGCCAAACAGCCGTTGTTCTCGTTCGTCATTGGCTAACTCATGGTGACGTCACGGCAAACAGCCATTGCGCATGGTTTATATATTCTTCTACCCTGCTACTGGCAAAGAGCCTAGGCTAATTATGAAACCTGTGACACCTTTGCTTCCCGGGACAGTGCCGGACGAGGCACCACAATACACTCGAGAGTTCCCATTTCAGATTTTGAATAGGTAATTCTACGTTCCTTGGTTCCTTTAAGGTAACGCCAAATTCGTTTATAGTGGCACTATCAACGATTGAAAGTAGACGTAATCTGACAATATCTAGCGCTATGTAGTACCATATAGCGTTTGCTTACACCAAGCGAAGGAATGCACAACGGCGTTTCTTTTAATGAAACAAACAAGCCACGACATCCTTAATTATTGAGTGAAAATTTGGTTCGTCTTCGTGCGTCTGGGAGCAAGCTTTAAAGATTAACAATATCATTGTCGCTAGATGGCTCCATGGTATTTTCGTTCGCATGTCAATCGGTGATAGTGTCACTTTAAGTGCTGTGTAGTGTGCTACTTTTGGGTTCCCAGATCTATACGTCCTAGCTGCACAACATTAAAAAGAATGTCGGGTCGTGATTGAATAGCTAGAAACGTTAGAGTGCCCAACATTTCCAGGCAAGTTATCTTATCAATGGGATCAGAGGTCGAACGTTCGTCCAATTCGACCAGTTTTGATTCGAAGGATAATAACTCCATAATACTGACGAGACAAGCACCTGGGTCCAGTTGTTGCGCTAGCTACAAGGGGCACTGGATATACGGCTACACGCGGAGGTAAAACAACAGAATTTTTAATCGAACCGAAGCTGTGAGACGCGGCTTTCTTAGGCCTAAAAAACATTGTTTTGCTCAATCCCTCATGCTTCGAAACCACTCTCACAGCATTGGCTTGACAAACTAAGCTAATGTTTTTATTTCTACGTGCCCCTTGCAGCTAGCTCAACGGCTGGCTCCAGAAGCTATCCTTATAGCCAGTCTTGCGTATTGTCGCTGCTGTATTCAACTAGGGAGTCGCAACTGCACTAGAAACAATGTTTTCCAAACCTTCGCAATCTGCACTCCTTCCGGCGCTTGGCCGACGCCGGTAATGCCAACACGGCGCCAGCTAACTTTCTGTTCTCGTCTATGTGAGATTCGCGAGTGGCCAATCCAACAATCCATTCATTTCTTTATTTTAGTTACAAAATTACTGTAACGCCCTATAGAGAGCGTAACAGCAATTTCAGATTTAAACAACAATTTTTAAAAACAGAAGAAACATGGCGGCGTTTATGGTGCATACCATTCTCGCCTGGATGAGATTCGTGAGATACGCATCCCATAATTCATCATTCCTGTCGTAATTACTCTTATGGTGTGCGATGAAGGCAACGCATATATTAAAGGCAGGTTGACACAAATGCGAAAACGCTGTATATCTTTAAAACGATACAAACATCAATAAATTGGAGCGTAGCTCCGCTATGAAGACACTCCAATGTAATCTTAGACCGCGCATCACGCGAAAACCACAAGGACTATCCAAGCCACACTTTGCATGCACTAGCACGGGAGTCCGGACAAGGTTTATCAAAAAACAAAATCCGGAATCGGACATGGGGTTGAGGAACCATCAGGGTGACAAAATGGACCAATAGCAAGAGCCAAAATCCAAACAACAGCGAGACGGCGAAGCCTTTTCTAATTGTTGAAGGCATCCGATTGTTAGGAGATTGATTGGTGAAAGATTGATGGTTGTTGTTGATTGTTGAATTCTCTTCTGGCCTCACTAGCTGACATGTGTCTGTAACTGTAAGCAACTAGTTAGTTACTGTAAGGTTTGACCTCGGTCTCCCATATTAAAGCCGAAATTTCGATGCTTAATTTCTCCGCCATCTTTCTACATTTTCCACTGAAATTTGGTATGTGAGCTTTATGGGACTTGGCCAACACGTGTACCAACTTTTATTAGTATTTCCGATTTGTCATAGCGTAGATCTGGACTTGAGCTGGAAGCGTGATTTTCATTTTTGGCTGCTTCTTGTTGTTGTTGGCACGACACGTTTCGCCTACGCTGTCTACAGATCAAACTATTTGTCCTATAACGCTGGTTCTTGGCTCATTTTACAGGTATTGCTCTGTAGATGTGGCCTCTCCATAAGGACTTTTCTAATTGGTCAAGTAATTTAGGGGTTAGGGAGCTCTAAACGACCAGGTTGATTGTTTTTACATTGTTAATTGTTTTTATGCAACAATGCCAATCAGCAAATGCCATATGCATGGCATCGCATCGCCTGAAGTTCCATTCCATTTATGTTTTTATTAAAGCCCTAGCCCGATGCCATGCGCCCCATAACTAATCCCATTGCTTAAAGCTACAACTCCCAAATCAACTCAACTAACACAACCAACGCAAACAACACAATCAACAGCAAATACAAACAAGGTTGGTGAGCCAACAATTCACCCGCACGTGAAGAGGAAGCATTATTCTTATTACCAATTGATTTATATATTGATTTCACGTTACTCTCCCATGTTAAAGTTAAAATGTCCGTTGCACATTTGACTTGCCGTCCTATATTGCAAATAACGGACAAAGCCGCTAATACAGAACTGCGGACAAACCAAAAGAAAGACTTGCACTGAATGAGCGCGCGAAGCGAGCGAAATTCAGTGCATTTGTAACGAGTACGCAAGACTTAAGACTGATTGATAAAGATGCAAAACATTAAAAAAAACTAAACTGTATGGTATGGCAAAGTAGCACGAATTAGTAAACAAAAACGAACTCGTTTGATGCTTAAGGTAAGGTTTAATTGATTCGAAGTCAAAACAGCAAAGGAACACAAATAAACTTTCCTGTAAGGTTTCAGATACTGCAGTGTTGCTGTCCTGTTTAGCCCACGTGAAACCCTACTGATGTATCCAACCTTTACACACGTAAATACAATTAAAGTCAGGGCCCAAATTTCAAAACTTTTCATGCCCAAACAAAGGAAGAAAAATGTAAGGTTACACATTCGACCACTTTCTTGGCTAAATTTGTTCAGTGTTCTTCAGTCACGACATCTACTTTTCGTTCATCACCTTACTGATGATACATATATCATTTTTCAAGATTTTCAAGCCCTTTTCCAGGCATGGAATTACATTATTACTTTCCAGGGCATTTCTAGGTTTTCAAAGCCTCGCACGAACCTTCAATTACATGTATAGCTGTTGTAAGCCCACTATAAGACGGTTATATTTTAAGCATTTTCCAGCGATGTCGTGTAGCCAAGTAGAATGAACCAATCATTAGCTGAAGTATCGTGTGCAAAAATAAAATGGGTAAAAACATTTGAATACAGCAGTAAGACTAAACAGTACAGCAACTGGTAACTGCTGGACTAAACAGTACAGCAACACTGCAGTATCTGAAACCTTACAGGAAAGTTTATTTGTGTTCCTTTGCTGTTTTGACTTCGAATCAGTTGAACCTTACCTTAAGCATCAAACGAGTTCGTTTCTGTTTACTAATTTTGTAAGGCTGGGCCGATCCCGATTACCGATTCAGAATGCCTCACTTAATTCCTTACCTACATTTGCAATACCGGTAGAAATCGGGATCGGTATAAAAAAACCAGAGATATCGGTAATAAACCAAATTGAACATACTTGCACATTTCGTCGACTGATTTTGACGTTGGAATACACCATTTTCAAAAGCCGACCCTTTTCAGCCAAACATCCAAACAGCAAAGAAAGCCGAGCCCGCTCTATTATGTCGACAGCGAAAATGACGACGCCCTAGTAAAATTGAACAGCTATTGGAAAACGTTTGCCTGTTCTAGGATGAATTTTGCAAACGGTAACACAGTTTAACTGCACCATTTCGATAGTGTTGCCCATATTCTAAACACAGCATCCACGTTCCATATTCTCCGTCATCCAATAGGCTGATGTGGGTCACGTGATCTCGTATTATAGTTATGAAAATCGCGGCGCTGCTGCGAATAAGTGTTATACCATTTTTAATTTACCGCTGTGTTCTTTATATTGCTCAAGATTCTACGCTGCTGCATCTAGGAGTTGAAAATGTGAAAAGACACCTTTAAGTTTCTCCAACATTTTTGAGTTAATGCGACTGAATTTGCACACCATGTCACAATCTTAATGGTTGCTGCCATCCCATAATCTCCAAGCGGAAGTATCACAGCTGGCTATACCTTAAATCGTGAATCGGCTTTTTCGGTAAACGCAGTTTACCATGTATTGTCCTAGATTCAAATCGGCTCTAAAAGCCTACTTCTACGAAATAAACACTTCTCTTTCGTATTGTACGGTTTTCGGTTTGGAAGGCATTGTTGGAAGCCCATTGCCATCACCTTTACATAGTTATGCTGCTTAAACTTCTGCTGCATAATTTGTTCTTCTTCTTCTCCCCTAGCAAATCATGATGTTTATTTTTATGTTTATTTTTAAACTTTTAATAATTTTTAAATTATGTTTTCGTGGTTATACACTGTAATCTTTGTAGCAAATACAATCTGTGTGAACTTCAATCAGTCTCATTAAGTACAGTATTATTATTATAGACTTTATTTTTCTTAGGTAGAACATTGTGCAATACAGACTATGAACTCAAGGCATGAGACGGTAAATATGAGGCTTCCTTCATATTGCCCGCACCAACAGAAACATATGCTTGAAAACAAAACTAAAGCTTCTTCTTCTGGCCATCAGCAAAAACTGTGGGCCAAATGATGACTGTGGTAGTCGAGTGACGTGCAGTGAAGCACGTTATGTTCAACCAGATTTAAGCTGCAACGCACTTGTTATCTTTGCAGATCTGAAAAAGAATAGACTGGTTTTAATATCCATCGAAAATTTTAAAGTTTTCAAAGTCTCTCTACAGCCGATTTCGGATGCAGTCGAATTCGGCTGCAATAGTAAAAAATTCGTTCTCATCTGTCGTTTCTGCGTCTGAAAATTAGCAACGTATTAAAACTCATGGAAAAGAAACCCATCTTGCCACGACATAAGGTAAAACTAATGAAAAATGCATTATGTCATTGCATGACCTCTGTAGTTTAAAAGTTATAAACTTTCGGTGCAGGGTGGCGTTCTAAAATTCATGATAAAATTCCCTGATTATTCCAGGTTTGCCAGATTAGTACTAACACTTTTCCCTGATTTCTTTTTGGTCGAAGGAAGATGCAGTACAGGACTAAAAAAAATTTCTTCACATTTCACCCAAATCGCAATAACTATACAGCATTGCTTTGCTAGATAAAAAATTGCCATGCACTACTAGTATTGATAAAGTGCAGGAAAAGGACACAAGCTGAACATTTCACTTAAAATTTCAGTTAAGATGTAACGTTCCACATTACTTAGGCCTAAGTCGTTTTCGCTTTATCAGAAATGAAACCAAAAGGAAATGAAGTTTTTACTAAAATAAAGTGAAGGTTTTATAAGTAAAATATTAAATCCGAATTACCTATTCTTTATAAGTGAAAGATTTTCTGGAAAATGTTCAAATTCCCTGATTTTCGGTGAATATTTTTCAAATTCCCTGAATTTTCCCTGAATTTTCCAGATTTGATAAATTCCCTGATTTTTCCCTGGATTTTCCAGATTTGATAAATTCTCTGAATTTTCCCTGAATTTTCCAGATTTGATAAATTCCCTGAATTTTTCCTGAATTTTCCAGATTTGATAAATTCCCTGAATTTTCCAGATTTGATAAATTCCCTGAATTTTCCCTGAATTTTCCTGATTTGATAAATTCCCTGAATTTTCCCAGGTCTCCCGGTAGAACGCAACCCTGCGGTGCCTTTATTTTTTTTCGTGGTTTATATAGATAGAGCTTTTGTAAAATATACAAGTACAGTACAGTCCGATTCCGGAGTGTATTCCAATTTCGGAAAACGATCAACATCGCCGTGATGGCCACATATGTGGCTTCCGTGTGGCTTTCACGAATGCAGTTTTACACGTAAATCCAGACAGTGCCTTACCACTTAAGGAGAGAGTAACTACACAGCACACAGCATGCGTTCAAATAGTGCACCATCAAATCCAACCCAACAGATCTTCAAAATATTAAGGAAAACTACACACATGTCGGGAAAAGCCCTCATAATTATTGTAGTTTAAAACTCCCAAACTACACGAAAAGGTCTTGCATGTAGGCACACCAACCCAATTTCACTCGACTGATGACGTCACATCTTCTAAGCTCAAAACAGCTAAATAGACAAATACTGGTCACTAGTGACCAGTCTGGGGCTAATACTTCAAGCTTTAAATAAAAAATTTGAAATTTGCGTAGTAAGCAATATTGAGATTAAAAAAAAAAATTAACCTTTGAAGTGTTACTCGGTGGGATTAACCTGGATAAAGAGCTTGGCTTTTGATATCATAACTTCAACCGGCTCCCAACCTCAACCGGAAATCCTCAACCGGTTATGTTTCGGATTACTAGCTAACGGATATCCCAAAAATACTTCCCTGCGGTGAGGAAAACGTAAATTTGGCAAACAGCTATACTTAACCGTGTGGTGTCCATTTTGCTTGTTTGGGGATTAGGGAAAGCGTAAATAATTTAATAGGACATTCCTCCAAGCGCCATTTTTCTCGATCTTCCACATCAAGTACGGCCCCAAAGTTTTATTTCCTTACCTTTAGTCAATCCCTAACTAAACATCCGTTTTAAAATGTGGCATCTAGAAGATTTTCTGTTGAATATTGGTAACTTTATTTACCCGTACTTATATGATCCTTTGCGCGCTTACCATAACTATGACGTTTCATCTCTGTGTGTGCATGTACTGATTTTCTAATAATTACCATGAGATCAAAATTCTAAAAGACTAATGCGGTAAAAATTAAAATTAATTATTCCAATAGGTCCCCGAAGCAAAATTATAAAACACTAGTCTAGAAAATTATAAATTGTGATTTTAAAATACGAGAATCATTCCGGTTTGTGACGACACGATTAATGCGTTCATGCTGGTTCGTCTATTATGCGCAATGCCAAATGAGACAGTAGCTACGTTATTCGCTGCGAGGAACGCAGCTTCTATCTCAGTTGACCTATATGTGCGGATGGCAATCAGCGCGTGGGTGTTATAAGGCAGGTGGAATGTCCCTTTAAGTTGCCAATCAATCACATAACTGTATTAAGGACAGAATTGGAGCATTTTGATGTTGTTGTTTTACTTAAGGGAGCCGAACTCACCGTTGTTCATTTTGTTTTACCTTTTTTTGCACGAATATACAACGAAGCCGAACTGGGCACAGTCAACAACATTTTGTTTACAACAATGAACATGAAGTAGGCTACGTGACAGGTCGGCATGACAACAACAGCACGAAATTGAGAACTGTTGTTTTCCCACTGTAAATACTACTAGTTCGTTGCAAAGAACGAACGAACGAACGATACATGGTAGAATTAGAAAGGCGAATGCGTTTCTTTCCACGTGATAAACAGTTGTTTCCGGTCCAGACCACAAGCAAACCCAGGAGGCAGCCATGTTGAGGGAAGTGACGTAACAAACCACCAAACGTGATTTGCAGCAGGTGCTGTTAACTAAAATCAGGCACTTAAGAATGCATACGTTCGTGGACGTGTCCATGTTGTAACCAGGGGGTCTCTTCCGAGCTTTTAGCTTATTGTTTTCCATTGGGTGTTGATTTTGCTGCCTCCACTGACGTCACAATGCAGCTCAACAACGAATACACATGCGCACAAGCCAAACCAGACCGGAGCCAGTGACGTTTCACCAAATATTGGCGGAAAAAGGACTTAATGAGCTGGGGAAGGACCAACTTCCTGTTTACTATCGTCCCACATCCCTCGTCACAAGGTCATCTGAGAAAGAAGCTGTGGGTTTCGTTTTCTGAATCCAGGCCAGTTAACTGAACATCACCAGAATCATATTTTATTCCAAAGCAACCTTGAAAGGTGTTCATTTTCTGGCATCGCATGTGCCTTAACTTACTGGCGTTCGGCCTGCAGGAGGGAAAACACGCTATTTCCACCGCAGTTGACTTGAAGAAGCCAATTCCCTCCCAGCTTCAAGACCATTCAACGCTGTTCCACATGGAATTGCTACATGCCTAGCCTAAAGGCGCGTTTACACAACGGCTCGCCTTTGCATTCTCGCAGCTAGGAGCTAGAAATCATCTGCAATTCCAAACATGGCGGCGGTTTTAGCTATGTCGACTCGCAATGAAAACGCTAAATAATTCGAGTTCGGAAGCAGCTGTGAAAATTTCGTCAGGAGGAATTCTATATCTTATTGTCACGGATTATAAGACTTAAAGATTTACTCAAACGACGTCGGATTTAGCTAATCCAGATAGCTTTGTTACCATGGCAACGACAACTTTGCCATTGTGATTAAATTCTAGCTGCGAGAATGCAAAGACGAGTCGTTGCGTAAACCCGGCCTAATTGTAGCAGAAGTGATATTTTTCGCACCTACTTATATGTTGTGGGTACACGGGTAGCTGCAAGCACTGGGGCGTCAGATTCGATAGGCGATGTACGTCTCTGGCTTCGTACAGCCCCAGGTTCGATACTGGTGATGGCAAGTGTATATGTACGGGTTTTTCTCCGGTTGTTTCCCGCCCGTTGCTCGAGGGGTTTAGATTTCCAGCGAATTCTTTCCTCCGTGGCTAAACCAGGTAACGTCGTCTGATTGCTTCATACGCGAATATTTACCCCACCACCACTAAAGATGGCACGCGTTGTCTGGTTGCCATGAGCAACGGACAGCGATGACGTTGCTCTATATACCCATTATATTGTAGGTCGTGGGCATTGGCACACCCTTCTGATAGGCCTATTGTTTATGAATGACACTGTTTGACATTGTTTTTATGCTAAGGTCCGAAATTCAGAGCTGGATTGTTAAGATCTATATGATTTTTCTCCACGTCTACTACAAGATCCAAATAAGAAAGTCTCTTTTGCCGTGATCGTTAAATCCATATGGTATCTTTGGAAAGGGTATCCTGCGATAGCAACACCGATGTCGTCAACTTATTATTTTGTTTAAAAAGGTAGTATTCGGATTAATTGTGTTGACTTACCTTTCCTTCAGCACATTTAGAATATTGCTGGGCTCCTCCATACCATGAAAGGTACCTATTATCTTTGGTACACATCAGTTTGCTGCACACTTCGTCCGGTTTGTCCTTTAAAATATTTAGAAATATTTAGAAATATTTAGAAATAAGTATTCAAGTAAATAAACAAAACAAAAAAAAACGTTCGTAGTATAATTTTGGAATAATTACCTTCTTCTAAAGGAATGATTTACTTAGTCGTAATGAAGTACCTGGTATACATGGCGATCGGAACCAGGCTCGGACTTGGCAGAATGCCAGTATGCCACGACACGGGCACCCTTTGGTTGTTCGTACTTTTGGCAGCCCAATTTTTTGTTCTCCCCACAGAAAATCTAATGCCTTATTTTTGATTTCCCCTCACTTGTGTGTTTAACCCCTTTTTCCAGCCCCTTTCCATCGTAAAAAAAAAAGAGTTCTTTAAAGCCCTGAAAATACCGGAAGCCAGAAATGACTGCAGAATATTAAACAAAAATGAAAGCTTCTGGGGATCGTCCCCGATGCCTGCTTGAAGAGCTTACAATGATCTCCCAGACCGCTCATAGTTCAGATGGAGGGGCATCACTCAATCAGACGTGTAAGCGAGTTTTTGGTAAAGCTCGTGGTGCCATTGCCATTTCTCCAAACGGTACAAGCGCCCTTCCTCTTCAGTCTGACTCTGATCACCCACCAGTACTGTTGTCTGAAAACCTTATTAGAGTAAGCAGGCGTTACAACATTCATTGGTTGATAGCGACCACTAGCCCATTGTTTGCACAAACCACTGCCCGCTTAAAACGATTTTAACCCATAAAACAGTTGGTGGGACTAGCAGTCGCATAACAGTTACCCCGAGATTTGCATACGACGACTCCTGCAGTAAGTAAATCGTCCCTTTGTAAAAGGTGCATTGTCACAAATACCTAACGGTGGAGATATCCAGTTGAGGGTTAACGTTAACCTTTTGGCTAAACTTGGTAATAAGGAAAAATGATGATATCCATCACGAAATAAGTTGAGGGCTAAGCAATATTTAGCCTGAAGGTCAAGGTTTAAGGAGTAAAGAGCTAACAAAACCCCAACTTAGTCCAACATGGATATCACCAACTTTTTTCTCCAGTCTACTAACTCCCAGGTCGAGGTTTAGTTAGATCCAGGGTTAAGCTAGTCTGGGGCTAGTTTAGCCCTCAACTGGATATCCCCACCGTAAGAGTATTTTCACAGTAACACATTGAAATAACCCCTACAACTGAATAGACTGTTAGATACGCATTCAAAGCAACCACATTATTGCCATTAAAGGGTTATACCTCCCAGCGCCATTTTTCTCGATCCTCCACATCAAGTACGGCCCCAAAGGTCTATTTACTTACCGTTAGTCTTTCCCTTGCTAAAAACCCGTTTTAAAATGTGGCGTCTAGGAGATTTTCTGTTGAATATTACAAACTTTATTTACGTTCGTCCCGAACATAAATGATGCAACGCGCGCCTACGATGACCTTGGAAGTTTTATCTGTGTGTGCGCAGTATTAATTTTAATCGTTTGCTAGTAATTACTATGATACCAAAAATCTAGAAGGCTAATGCAGTAACAATTAAAATTAATTATTTCAATAGATCGCCGAAGCAAAATTATAAGGCACTAGTCTAGAAAATTATAAATTGTGATTTTAAAATACAAGAATCATTCCGGTTTTTGACGACGCAATCAATGGGTTCACGGTGGTTGGACTATTAGGCACAATGCCAATTGAGACAGTAGCTTCGTTTTTCGCTGCGAGGAACGAATCTACCGTCTCAGTTGACCTTACCTGTGGTAAATACGCGGATGTGATCGTCGCGTGGGTGTTGTGAGGCAGGTGGAAGGTTATAAGGCAGGTGGTGTGTTGCTTTAACATTTATTGAATAACATAAACAGCACCATATTAAAATGTTAAATAAAATAAATAACACCGGTACTCACAATTTTTCACCCAAATAATTTATTCACTAACACGAATAAGCCCAGAAAGCGAAAAAAAACGAGCATTTGCTTTCAACTCAACAATTCAAAGTTTACGGATTATTGCTACATTTGGTAGAAAAAAAAGTAGAAAATACTGCACTGGCTGAAGGCATCAGTTCGAAAATAACGGTCACAATTATCTGGGTTCATTATCTGACTTACTGTCCAAAAAGAAGAAAGGAAGAAACATCGCATGAAAAAAATAAATATTTTGAAACTTCCATTTTCATGGAAGAAAGTACAACGATCAAGGCTACGATCAAAAAACAGAACAAAATTTAAAATATTGAAATCTTTTCTTTAAATTGAGTAAAACCTTCAAAGCAATGGACCCTAATCTTTTAAATTTAGGAATCATTCAATTGGGCTAAAAATTCAGCTACTCAGCCGTAATAACCCGAATACTATATGAAATCGATAGTTTTTGTGTTTTAACATAAAACTGTTTTCGAGACAAATTTGCTGGAAGGGAGTTGCGTGCCTGTAAAAACGCAAATTGTAGATTTTCGTAAAAGCACGAGTGGCATTTGAGTTGAGAATTTTTGTTTCTTTCCGCAAAACGATTGTCAGTAGTAATTTCGATTTCGATTTATGGTTTCGATTTTCGATTTACGATGTAAATTCAATTTACGATGTTGAGTTTTGTGAAGTTTTCCTATATTTGACATTAAATAGGCCTAAATCTAATTTTTAGGAAGGAAAGTTAGGCTGACAAGCTCCTAATCCTCACGAGAGCAGCTTCATGTTTCCGTAAAAGCTCGACGATTCACGAAGATGACGTCATTGCCCTAATATGGGCATAACGAAAATGAAAGCAAACCGCTTCCTCTAAGTGAGATATACTGTATAGATCTGTGGTGTGTTTGTCGATGACCAATCATTGACGAGCAAAGCTTTGATTTATATAATTACTGAGTAGAAACGTGTGCTACTTGGGTCTTTGGGTGGATGGATGCAGTACTATAGTTTTGCAGATAGAAAACAAAAATTCTCACTAAAATCACTTGCGAGAGAACTTTTTGTTGACAAGAACAATGAATTTGAGGATCACAATTCAAATTCGCACATAATACACGTTCCGTTAATCAGATTTACATTCTATTTTTTTGTTAAAGATAGAGTTTAGGACACTTTATGATGATTTCAAATAGATCGCTCTTCCAGGGCCAAATTTTCTACTCCGACATCGTGATACAATATATTTTCCTTTACCTGTATGCGCAGTGACGATCATTTCAAATCCTACAAACTCTACTTATAGCAGGGTGTAAGGTTTGGCCGTATCGTTCCAATCGAACACGTAATGACAGTTATTAAGTAATTATCTGCAATTATGGGTCATTACCCCGTTCGACAAGAAGGAACTTTTGTGATACATTCGCCAACCTTCGAACACTGCAAGAAGCAACAACTATATTTCGTCGCCACGGCTTGCCATCATTATAACTCAATGGTGCAAATTTCTTCTTATTTCGAACGTGGAGGAAAAAATACTTCTGCGTTGAAGAGCATGTGGTTAGTTACCACCGCTGGACATCATTATAAATTCAATGGGTCGATTCACGCTTGCAAACATAATGATCCAATTTACTTTCTCCTTCAGCAAAAGTTACAACAAGAATAATTTACAGCGTGACATCGATCAACATGAATTTGTCCTACAAGACGACAAAGAGCATCTCTGCCGCTTGTAGCTTCCTTTGCGAGTGTCTCTGGCGGTAAAACGTTCTTTTCTTTAATAGCTAGCTTCCCGCCAAAAACCAAGCTATAAAGTTGCAATGAACGGAACTTCATTCAGTCTTCGTGGAAAGTTGTTGCTTCTTCCAGTGTTCTAAGGTTGGCAAATGTATCACAAAAGTTCCTTCTTGTCGAACGGGGTAATGATCCATAATTGCCGATAATTACTTAATAACTGTCATTACGTGTACGATTGGAACGATACGGCCAAACCTTACAAGGGAATTCTGAAACGTAACAAATTAGTGCAATTGTTTTGTATGCCTTACGCAGTATTACAAGTTTGGATGCCTACCTTGTTATACGCAAAATATTCATTGCTGCTGAACGACGTCTTGCACTGATCGTCTAAGCTGGATACTTGGCTGATACATTCCTGGCTCATGCAGGTCTGGGGGAACAGAAAAATTAGTTAGGTACTTTTGTCTTTTTGTGGGTCGCCGTTGGATTTGTGATACTCACCCCGTAGGATCCACAAATAGAACCATCAGCAGCTCCTCCGACCGAGATCAAATTATGATTATTTTTGGTGCACCATAACCGGCTGCAAACTTTTTCATCCCCCTAAAACAGAAATACACCGGTTAACTTGTGGCGGTCATTGTGGCTGAGCGATGAGAGAGCTCAGCCTGGCTGCTGGAGGTTGGCTGATCTGTTCGAATCCCTGGAAAGGGGGACCTCGCCAGGGTAGCGTGAGAGGCTACCACGCTCCTTCAGCGGCTATGGGAACTACTCTGGCCAATTCTGGACACTCCTTCGGCCCCTACGATGATCAGAGGTTTCCGGATCGAATCCCCGGGTTGGCACCTCCCTTTATCAGATATTTCTTCTTCTCTAAAAGAAAGTCTGGTAATGTTCAAAATTGAGCCGGTTCAGCCATACGAGCATTAAATTGCCTCGACTGACTTAAGGCTCAAAAGAATTTAATAAAAAAATATATAATATTTGAGTTAAGAAGCAACGAGAAAAATTGTTTCATCAGGAGAAATTCTTTATCTTACTGTCACGGATTGTAAGACTTTGAAGTCGATGTCGGATTTAGCTAATCAAGGTAGCGTTGTTACCATGGCAACGCCATCTTTGCCGTTGCGATTGTAGCTGCGAGATTTCAAACGCAAGTTGTTGCATCAATGTGCTCTTGACGTAAACGCGCGTCCTTGGTGCTGAGGCGGTTTTTAAAAATGAGGTATACCATCAGAAGTTTTATTTCAAGTGCCTTTTCTTCGCTTCATTTATTTGCTTCGAGAGTGAGGACCAAATAAGGTTGATTTGTTGAGGATCTCTGAATTCAGTTAGCTTGCAACTTTCTAACAAATCAAGTTACAATTTTTCAATACTATTCAAAAGCCTGTGAGTCCAATGACTGACCTCTTTCGCATCATGAGATGATATTTAGTAGGTGGTAAACTGACTGAGTTCTGAGGAGTATCATCTATTGTTGAAGCGCAAAGTATTTTGGTGTATACCCGTTTCACCAAATCCTGTTTCGCCGTGTATTAAAGCCCGATTAAAATTTGGCAAAAGGGGAATTACCGTTTCACCGAACCTAAATATTCTTTAAAAATGTGACATTGGAGAAGTTAAAGATGCAGTCCTAATTGGAAGGAATTTATGATTAGTTGCGGTTTCTGATGTTATGTGTTCAGCCACAGCTTGCGCGGCTGCGTGAGTTCGGCTCGTAATTTAGAAAAAAAATATATCAGCGAAACGGGAATTCCCAAGCATGCTCAAACTAATCCCCAGTATTCTCCTATACTTCCCCGTATTCCCCAGTACTCCCAGTATTCCCCAGTATTCTCTGGTACTCCCCAGTATTCTCCAGCAGGGCCTTATTAACCCGTGTTGGGGCCCCGAGGCAGACCTTTGAAGATGGCTCCCTCACACTGACGTGGGCCCCTCACCTAAGTACGGGGGAGCACTCATCATGACATGGGGCCCCTTACCTGATGTGGAGCCCCCTTACCCTCTCGTCCCTTTGCCCTGACATAGGGGCCCCTCATCCCAATATGTGGTGCTTTCACCCTGATATTTAGGCCTCTCATCCCTTACCTTGGTACGGGGCCCGTCATCATAACGTGAGTTCCCCTCACCCTGATACGGGGCCTCTCACCCTGATACGAGTTATGGGGCTAAGTTACTCTGATATGGTGCCCCATCACCCGAATATGAGGCCCATGTGGCAAGGCCATGTTCCCAAGGCAAGATTTTGTGAATGCCACAAACGAGAAGCTATAGATGCAATAATGTGCAGCTTTCTACGATGCCAGGAGGAAAATAAACTGCACTGAGTGTAAAAGAAAAATAAACCCTTTCTTACTATTAAAATTGCTACAATGCATTAGAGGAACAGTCGTCATAATGAAAAGTATAAAAGAAATATTTTGCATAATGAAAAGTGCATTGTTGGGGGCCCCGTTTGGGCCCCAGACTTCCGTGGGGCCCCGAAGCAACTTTACCCAGTATTCCCCAGTACTTCGCAGTACTCTCCCAGTATTCCCCATTATTCTCTAGTACTCCCTAGTATTCGCCAGTACTCCCCAGTATTCGCCCAGTAATCCCCAGTATCCTGCAGTATTCTAGCATCAAGAAGAGATAATTCGGAAATTCAGACTGGGAACACCGTGATCACATCAAGGCCGAAACGTTGGTCACAAGTAGACACAGTTGGTCCAAACACCCAAATCATGCAGTAATTTATTACCATTCAGCAGGATGAACTTTACCTTTTGTACATAAGAAATGTACTCCTGTCCGAAGTGCTTGCATTGTTGATCCAGACTGCTAACTCCATTTGGACGGCATTCACCTCCAAAGCACATCTATTCAATAAGGATAAAAAAATATATTTATAATAACTTATTCGCAATGTATCATAATTTTAGTGGCTAGTGAATACCTTTCAGTAGAACACAACATATATAGAATAGAATGCTGGCTGATGCTGCTATACGTTTTCTGTTTTTTTTTTCCTCCCCTGTCATTATTTTTTGATACGGCAATTTCCAACTTGTTCATTTATTATCCATCAGGCTACGTTGCCGCGTACCCAAACCAGTTATACTTTTTTGAAAAACAACTGTAAGTTTTCAAAAGTTAAGTTCATGCTGACTAAAATTGGCCATTGACCCCCCCCCCCCCTCGCCACAGCAAACATGCAAGTATGTACAAGATTTGCAACATCCCTTTTGATTTGTTAACTTGAAGATGTTGACTACTAAAATTTTTTTGAAATTTTCTTTGTCCCGGGTCCGAGAGTAGCTTCAGGAAGAGCTAAGGAATTTCGCAGCAGGATTGTCGCTCTCCATACCTAAATAACGTTGGAAATTGAAATGGACGTAATCTAAATATTTACTTTTTTTTTTGAGTTTTCTTATGTTACAAATTTATTTTTAATAATTAATGAAGTTCAGACGTTAAATATCAACATTAAGGCCCCCCCCCCCCCCGGTGCACTGGGTGGCCAGTGGTCATCGCGGCCAAAAAACATGGCGACGTGATGCGCTGCCACATCAGTTTCTCATTGATAATTCTCATCAACGTGGTGAAAAATGAACACGGAGAAAGTACGGTCGTCCTGTACCGCTTTCACGGCGCCCGGGATCCCAATGGCCGCTGCGACTGGCTGGCCGCGGCAGCCTAGTGCACCGGTGCTACATATACCCATAAGCATTCTCATTGACCGCAGCGACCTGGCCACGTGTTGGCTGCTGTGTGCACGGGGGCTGTAAGAGCTAAAAGTGCTAGCTACCAACCTTTCCAATATCACAGGGTGTCCCGTCTAAGGCAGGCCCTTTGGCTGACCACCCTCCTTGCTTTTCTTTGGTGGTACATTTCAACCACTTGCAGATGTCAGGCTTAATCTGTAAAAAAACATTAAAATAATAAGTAATCGTATAAGGACAATACAATCACACAAAATGGTCCCACACACATGAGACTACAGCTTATGAATTGCCTAAATGAACATAGTAGTTGATTCAAATCATTCAAATCAGACCCAAGTCAATTTGGCTTATTTTCTGGTAGATCAACAACACTGCTTGAACGACGGAACGTTTGAGCTGGATATTGATGCTTCTGTTGACGTTGTAATGATCGACAGAGGTATCTCAGAGGGCTTTCGTCGGACTTCCGCCAGCACTTCCGAGTCAAAACAGAACAGCTCCATCTGTCGGCATTAATTTCCATTGTTCCGCGCGAAACAATGGCGGTTCCCATTACGTGTTTTGGTGATGCAATAATGAAATTGTTGTATCGGACGTACGTAATGTATTCCTACCGCAATTCTTGCGTTTAGTTATTATTTAAGTGATCCAAAAGTAAAACATAAATGTCAAAATGGATGCAATTGCCCTTTAACTCCGTTTCTCCCATGAAGATTGTAAAGAGTTGTCCAGTTGTCCTGTAGTGGCAATTTCTTAATCAGGATTTCTAAATTTTTTTTTGTCTGGTATATTCCAGCAAGTCTGCATTGGCTCTTCGTTCTTTGATGTTGATAAAGAAACAAGCGGTGTTCCCCAGTGCTCTATTTTGGGGTTACTGTTTTTTCTTTTGTAGACCTATTTAAATTATCGTAAAATCAAAAAATTCTAATGTAAAATTCCAAAATGTGAGATGATTTAAAACTATCATAATACTTTTAACAGGCTAACCATTGCAAATTAACCAGTGCCTTAAAGGTGGGTTTCCACCAAATTAACGTATGCAGCATCTAACCCTATCGAGTTCTCTCTCGCAGCAAGCCAAGAAATGCTCAAAGCAATACCTTTGAACAGAACAAACAAGCCACGTGCCTCCTTAATTATTGAGTAAAAATTTGGGACGTCCTCGTGCACCCGGGGGCAAACTGTAAAGGTTGACGATATTACTGTCACTAGATGGCGCCAGGGTATTTGCTTTATATTCTACCTTGGCGCCATCTAGTGGTATTAATATCGTTAATCTTTGCAGCTTGCTTCCAGGTGCGCGAGGACTACCAAATTTTTACTCAATAATTCAGAAAGCTCGTGGCTTGTTTGTTGTGTTAAAAAGATATTTCTTTGTGCATTCCTTTACTGGCTGCGAGCAAGCGCTAGAGAGAACTAGATAGCGCTCGATGGCGCTCGATGCTCCAAATTTTCGTTTCGTGCCAACCCGCCTTTAAGACTCTTAAAAAACTTGTTTTCTGAATGGCAGTAACCAATTTCTTGCACGAAATGCAACATTTTTCCCTTTGGTCGGAGGAACACATTTTTTGATTACTTATTATTGGGTACCCCACTCTGGGCTGGTAACCAGGTCCCTGGATCCGATACAAACTGAGTATCAGAGCCCTCTTATTTTTGGCTAGGGGTTCAGGGAAAAGCCATAAGCTTCCCCAGCGGGACCCAGGAAGCCAACACATTTTTCGTGTTTCAAGATACATGTGATGGGATTTGCAGAGGGCTAAATGACACAAAACTAATTTTTAACAATGGAAAGTTCTGCACAAATAGAGTGCTATAGTGATGTCTAAATTTATCGGCCTGGTACAAATTATCCTTTGTCCCTCTTATCATCGGCCCTGAGCCAATTTAAACACTTGTCTTTGATTAAGGATTTGTGAGTTTGGCTTTTACTTGATCTGAAAAACACCGTCCACTGCAACCATGTAGTTACGGTAGCCAGACAGAGAGCCACTTTAATCAGGCAAGCTTTGGCTCTAATGATATGAAGCATTTCTCTTCTATGAAGGACATTGTTGAAATAAGGAAGTGATGATTATGACGTGGTTTTTTTTTCTGAAATAGGCAACTATAGCGTTCTCTCAAATGAATGATATATATATTTAGCATTATCACCATACTTTTTCCATTTTCATTTGTTATGCAACTCAGCAATTTGTTTTTAGCCCAATGTACACTATGTGCACATTGAGAAAATGTAAATTAGGTTTAGTACGACAGGTCGAGCGATTGGTACTTGTGGACCTTTCTAGGCTCGGGTAGAAATACAGAAAGAAAAAAGAAAGAAAGAAATTGTGTACAGCATTGTTGAAAGACAGCGTTGTTGTGTCACAATAAATCACTTATTGGTACACTTTTACAGTTCCTCCCGTCAGCATTCGTATTGTCCGTATTGTAGGATAGTTTGTTTAAGTTAGAAGAGAATGTCTGACGTTGGGGCCGTTTAGTCTCTCGTATAATAAACTTGAAGTTGAATAAATAACTTATTGCTACAACAATGAACAATAACGCCATTGTTGTAATAACATTGCAGCGCCTAACGATTGTTGAACGCCAGGTAGAAACTTGACATGAAACAACTCGAATTCATCGCACAAACGGTAAAAAGCATTTAAAGAATGGTGATAAATTAGTTATTGGCATACTTTTGCAAGAATGGTCCTTCTATACGTGATTTATTGAGATAGTTTTGCTTTCTCGGCTCTTAACGCCTCAGCCAAGCCTCGGAAGACCAAACCATCACAAATCGCATATAGAGCAGTGACACTACGTAGTATTATTGTATATAACTCTATGCTGGAGCCTTAACGGGTTAACTGCAAGGGGCACTGCAGAGAGAAACAGAAGGGCGTCATACTGAAGCCGATGCTGTGAAGAGTGATTTCTTAGACCTAAACGCGCGATTTTTGTTGCTGGAGAAAACAACGTTATTTTAAGCTTAAGAAATCCGCTCTTCCATTGTTTTTCCCTCCATTTTTATGTAGTGCACCCTTGTAGTTATGCCCTCCAAAACCCATACTGGTGCCAATATGGCGGCAAATGTCACTGCTCTATACAGGGACTATCGTTGCAAACGTATGCTAGTAACCAAGGCTTTCGAATAATGTCAAATCAAATCAATAACCACTACTTAAATCACTGAATTCAATTCAATAACTATATGATTTTAAATACATTTTCATGCAGTAAATAGATTTTTTTTGCACTCACGGGAGTTAAGAAATAGTAGCTATTGTCTTCAAACAACAATTTGCATTGCTTATCAAGCGGTCCGGCAAGGGAGGCAGGTGATTTGTTGGATAAGCCAATTTGGCTTTGAGGAGCATCCCACAAACAACTTTTATCACTACGCCTGAAAAAAAAAATGTATACGATGTTGATAAATTAAACAAGGATGCACTAACACTGCATCAGTAATTAGTAGGGATGGATCGGTTTCATTTTTTTTACTTCTGCTCCGGTTTCGGTTTTCACGCCTACAAAACTCGGTTTCGGTTTCGGTATCGATTTTTGCCGTTGTTCACTGTTACAGCATTCTATAAATAATTAAAGTTTTCTGTAATGCTAATTAATAAATTACGTTTTAATTCATATAAATGATCAAAGCGATGACGTCACAAAATCGAACGATTCCGATCTTTCACGAGTCTTTCATGAGTAGCCTTTAACCAACCCTCGACTCATATTTCCCTGAATTTGAAAAGCCGGTCCACCGTCATTTATGCTAATTTTTTGCGAAGAGCACACCTGTAACGCTGACGTCACAATACTCCGTGTACTATGAATGGCAGTTTCGCATTGAAAGACCTTATTAGAGGTTAGCAGTTTTTTATTTCGAATTATGAAATCTGTGAAATCTCCAGTATTTTGATCTTCTACAATGCCACTCACCCACATCACACTTTTAACATCATACTTTATAATTTGTTTAGGCTAGTATCTTATAATTTTCCTTCGGCAATTTATTGGCATAAATAATTTAAATTTTTAACGCATTAGTATTTTAGATTTTTGATCTCATGGTGATTATTTGCAAACGATTAAAAATTAGTACATGCACACACACACACACACACACACACACACACACACACACACAGATGAAACGGCATGGTTATTGCTAAGTAAATATTAGAAGGATGCTATTAAATTACTTCCCAATACTTAACAGAAAATCTCCTACACGCCACATTTTAAAATGGATTTTTAGCAATGGATTGACTAACGGGAAGTAAATACACCTTTGGGCCGTACTTGATGTGTAGGATCGAGAAAAATGGCGTTGGGAGGAATGTACCTTTAAAAAAAATTGGAACATTTTATAGCAATTCTTTTAAGTAACTTTGCGTAATACATGAGCACCGTTTTTTTTTTATCAGATGTCTACTATTTTGATCTGATTGGTGGGGGAGGGTGCCAAGAGGGCGGCCATAAATTGGGGGGGGGGGGGGGGAGGCAGCATCGTCCCTGGCTTTGAGAGGAAATATAATAGTAAATGTACGCAACCATAAAATCTCCTTACTTGGCAAACGTTTTCAAGTTGGCTAGTGAACACGGGGAGAAGTTTTTCGTGTCGCCCCATGCGTTACTGGGAGCCATTATGTACCCATCACTAGCGGCGCAGGAAACACCATTGCCTTCGCCATCATGATCAAGACTTAAACTGAAAATATAAATGTTAATATTTTATTGAAATCTTGGTGTGAGGCAGAGCGCAACTGCTCGACCGAATATTATATAAAGCAATAGCTATGCATACACATCAATGAATACTTAATAAATTACACTTACAGATGGCCTATTTCGTGAGTCGCAGTCCTAATACCAGTGAAAAATGGCGGCCTATCTTCCGAAAATCCCGAATTGAAGCCGTCTTTGTTGTTACACGCTGCACCCTTGAAGGCCATTCCAGCTAGACCGGATTCGAACTTACCGTTGTTTACTGATCCAGCATCCAATCTAAAATTAAACAATGGTAATAAAAAGTGTCATCTATAAACTAAAGCGTTCAAGACACAGAAGCAAATCCTTGTTATTTTAAAACAGTACAACACCCGGTAACATACCAGCTTCATCCGGGTGGGGGTCACCATCTGTTGCTAAGTAATTTTCTGGTGAAATGTTACTCATTTCAAGCTTCTCTATATAAAGCGTGTAGCGTATGCACTCATAGGAAAGCATACGTCTCATAAGAAGAGAAGCCTTATAAACAGATATTGTTTGTCCGTCTGCGTCAGCTCAAAACAGCAACAGTTGTGGATTTGAAGTTTTGTGTGCTTATTTGGTGTGTAAAGAGGAACCAATTTCCGTTAAGCATCAAACTCAGATTCGTGCCACACTATGGGTAGAATTTTCACCATTCTGAAAAAATCATCACACGGTTCACCATGATGAAGGCGGGACGCCCAAGGCCCGCTATTTCTTCGTTACACTAGAGGGGGCCAGTGTCTTCCTCCTCCTAAAGCCAAGATTATAGTGAACAAGAGCAAAAGAAAAAAGGAAAACGTTTATGAGCGGTTTTAAATGGTCAATAGAGGCTTCAGTCAGAAGAGTTATTTTGAATTTAAAAAAATACTTTTTCATGTATGTTTCCAAAACATATGTGTGTTTCGTCTTCCATGACACTCAATAATTAAGGAGTCACGTGGCTTGTTTGTTATGTAAAAAGAAATTTATTTGGGTGCTGCTTCGCCTGTTGAAAGTAAGGGCTGGACCACGCGCCATGGCTGTTTGCTGTGACGTGCATATCACGTGACTGGGCTAGTCCAATCAGACGGCCAAACAGCCGTTGTTCTCGTTCGTCATTGGCTAACTCATGGTGACGTCACGGCAAACAGCCATTGCGCATGGTTTAGATAGTGGAATGCGGCTATATAGATGCTACAGCTTGTCGTTTGGTGGCCACGTTTTTTAGCATGACGTTTTGTTAGCGTGACATCGCTAACGTGTTTTAGATGATAACAATACTGTTTTCATAGTTGACTGAGTTGTGTATTTTGGTGGTCATTTGATAATGGGGCAGGGCCCTTGAGTGGTATCTTTGCCAGGGCCGCTAAACAAAATTGCTACGGCTCTGGTTCTGCAGGTCAAGTCTGCGATCTGATCGATTTGAAAGTTGAACTTTTGGGGGAAAATGACGAGGGATTGAATGCAATGGATTTTTGATAAACACTTCTTTGTTTAATCGTATACCTGGTGTGGAGCATAACGATATCGTTTTTGGGAAGTCCAGCAGATCCTTTAGCCAGCCAAGATTTCAAATCGTACAAGAAATTTCCATTAATGCGACCTTCATCTAATTTCTTGTCTTTTATAAACGGCTGGTCGTTATCTGACTGTAACAAAAATGGCAAATACAAATTTAATTGGACGATCTAACTGTAATAATACCCATAGTAGTATGTAATCAAGGGGCCCTCTGACCAGCATAGACCCACAAGATCATAAAATGGTACAATATTTTAATTTTCGGCTCTAATTTGGGGCTTCCAACATGACGGAGATCTAAAGCCATCAGCTACTATTAGCTGATCTCCGCTTTACTGTCTTAGTCTCCTACAGTGAAGAATGCCGGAAATTATGGCCGAAAATAAAAGTATTGTTGCTAATTTATGTTCTTGTGGGTCTACGCCGCCAGTCAGAGGGAACCTTGGTTGCAAACTTATTCCTCGACCCGAAAATTAATTTCGAAGAGACATAAAGAGTTGTTTAACTTACTTTAAATGTTAACAGGCCAGAAATTGCAAATTTAATGTTGGGATTGGTGGCTCCTGTGTACCGATTCTGAACCTGTAACAAACAAACATTAAAAAATAAATATTAAACAGATAAAAACGGGAGTTTATAAAGACGAGTTGGGCATGACGAGTGTCAGACAATAATAATTATTTATTTTCCAAGAACAGTTTTAAGTTCTTTAAAAAGCTTGTATGTATAAGCTTATGTTACATTAAATCAATTTGTCTTTAAGACTAAATTTCTGATCCATTGTAAACGTACCCACCTTTTCCAGAACAATACAACGGATTTGTCTATCAGTGTACAACAATTAAAAAAAAATCAAGCACCACTGACCATATCAAACAACAGAACCTTACTAACCATGTTATAAAGTAACAATTATAAAGAAGAGTAAGTATTAATTAATTATTTGAAAAAATCACTGTTGTTCTCAAACTCTAACGAAAGCCAAAAAAAAAAAAAAAATGGACGAGAAAACTAGATTGGTGTTTCCATCTCATAATTGCTAAGAAAAAAAAAAGGATTTCATCAATTTGGACCAAAAATATCTGATATCTACCCAAAAACAAAACTTGTTAAGGATTCCCGCCAAGTTTACGGCCGTGTGAAGTCGTGATATCAAACGCCAAGCTCTTTCGCCAAGCTAATCCCACCGACTAATACTTCAAACGTTAAATGAAATAATTGAAAATTGCGCAGTGAGCGATTTTCATATATTTCATTTAACCTTCGAACTATTATTCGGTGGGTATCTTGGCAAAAGCTTGGCGGGAATCCTTAACAAGTTTTGTTTTGGGGTAGATTACATTAACACAAAGACACTTCAGGATCCTTAAAGCAATTAACCCCAAATACAGCTTTTCAATATTATAACGCCACAAAAAAAAATACGTAGAAAGACGTAAGAACTAACTAAATTTAAGTGTACCATCAAATGAACTTTATATTGTTATTAATTATGTGCAATTTAATTTCTTTATTTCTATTAGTTAAGCTCTATCCCAGTAAATGACGCAAACATCAGGGAATCATGACTTTCCTCAGAACATCAGAACTTTCCTCAGAAGGTGGATGCAGTTTTCTACCACTATACAAAAAAAAAAATTCCTGAAATGGATGTTGTTCGTATCATTTACTAGGATAAAAACTAACTATTAGATATTAAAGAAATTAAATTGTACATAATTAATACAGGGTGATCCACAAAAAAATTGATGACCCACAATTTTCCAAGTCCAACTTTTCTAGTTCACACCCCTCAGAACCAGGAGAAGACAAATCAAATCTAATGGAAACGGGAAGATTTCTGTCCTCTTCTGGTTCTGAGGTGTGCTAACTAGAAAAGTTGGACTTAGAAATTGTGGGTCGTCAGTTTTTTGTGGACCACCCTGTAATGATATTAAACTCATTTGATGATATACTTAAATTTAGTTAGTTCATACGTCTTCCTGTATATTTACGGTTACGGTTTGGCAATCTCAAACGGTTTTTACTGGTATTCGTTTACGGTTCGGTTACGCTGCAACTCCCTGAAAGTAGGTAATGCCACTTTTCAAAAAACGTGCGGTGAACTAGTACCTATTTTATATCGACGACACCAGAGGGCGAAATGTGTCAGCCTAGCATCGCGCCAAACGAGCAAACTCATTGGAGCGGCCGGTAAACTTGAAACAAAAATGACGGCCGCGCATCGATGGTGTCGTTCAACCATTGTAATAGCTACAATACTTTCGGAAATTGACAATGTACCCATGCGCGGGCAGTGTTTGAAATGGAAGGACTTGTTTGCTCTATGTTCGATTCAAACCATTTTCAGTACGTTAACAGAGATTTGAACCACAGATGAAGAGTCAACCTGACTGGGGTAGCCTCTCGTAACATGAAACCACGCAAATATACTCAGCTCCATTCGTAACTACAACCCGGCTGAAAACCGAATGCTGCATTAAAGAATTGAACACTTTTGATTAGCTGATCTAGCTTAAAATTAATTTAACTCCCTTATTTGACCTACCATTTTTTTAAGGGATGAATTTAGTATTGTTATCGCGTTCATTTTGTTTAAGTAGCGCTAACTAGGTTCCATCTCCATGGCGACGCTTAAAGGGGGTTTGCCACCAATGGCAGGCCACAGCATATAGCCATTTACTGCTATCTAGTTCAGCCTAGCCCTTAATTTTAACAACCGAAGGAACGCACAAATAAATTAATTTTTATGAAACAAACAAGCCACGTGCCTCCTTAATTACTGAGCCTAAATTTAGTGCGTCCTCATGCACCTGGGAGCAAGCGGTTAAGTTATGCCTAACACCGTCACGGGCGCTTTTTTTCCACTACCGACTGTTTTTAAACGCAGATTTTGAATTGCAAGATGGGTGCCAATTAGTGAGAGTGGTTAACATTGACCTCTTGCTCCCTGGTGCACGTGGAGTGGACACACCAACCTTACACTCAATAATTTAAGGACAGTTTTTTGACGCCATTTTCTGCCCGCATGGAGTTCCAGTAACCTGCATACGTTGTTTGATTAAGTTCATATTTCGACTGAAATTTTTTTCCAGTGGTCAATACAAAATTCGTGCTAATTGGCCTACGCTGGCTGCACTTGCACAACAGATGGACAGACTGACGGACAAACACCAAAATGCTTAGTTAAGATTGTAGAGTTAAGACACTACCTCTGTTGCTCATTTTACCAAAAGATAGATCAACATTTCGATCTTTACTTAGACAGGATCTCTGTCGCTCTTTTAACTACGAAGATAGGTTAATATTTCGACCTTTACTTAAACAGGAGCTCTGTCGCTCATTTAACTAAAAGATAGGTCAACAGTTCAACTTTTACTTACATAGTTGTAGAAGACACCAAGGTATTCTTTGATTCGGTTTTGATCAAAATCCAGGGCCTTTGAACTTAAGTAGTCGAGAAGGACAAGAATTTCGACGGTGACGGTTGACGGCATTGTCGACTGGCGGGTAGAGATGGAGGGGACAGGTTCGTAATCAGGAGGAATCACTGTTGATGTATCAACAAAATGTTAAACACAAATATAATTATTAGCTCTGTGATGCATCTCGCTCAACCTCCACATCTTAGTCAATAAATGGAAAAGCAAAAGAAGCTTACAGTAGGCGTATTGTTGCAAGTCCACTCGTTGTGAAGGTCAGTCGTCGCGTTGAAATGGTTTGCTCCCCTCCAAAAAATGCTTTAGTCACGAAGCCCATAGGCATACACAAAGAGTGAATGCAGTTTCAATTCTCTCTATATGTGTACGTTAGTTTCGACCAAAGTTTAAAAGAATTGCTTCGTGCTGCTCCATGATAGATTCAGAAGGCCGTAATAACACTCAGTCCTTGTAAAATTTGTGTACAATGCTCTCAGTTTTTGATCCATTACATAAATGTAGAATTTGGATCAGAAGGGTTATCTTTACGTTAAATATGAATGGGACCTTTATTGAAGAAAATTTAATTCTGCGGATTACTGTAAATTATTTGGTTTTAATCTGATCAAGTTAACGTGTCGCAGTACCATATATAGATTGACTTCCTTTCTTAGTACGAACTAGAAGGTTTGACGCACTCCCTGCGAAATCCATAGCACCAGGAAGCAAGACGGAAAATTTTGCTATGTGAAGTGGAAATATTCATATTACATGTTTTTTTCTTTAGTTATGCATAACTCATTTTTAACAATCGCTATTTATTAATAACATTTAAATCATTCTGCAAATTATTAATCATTTCCCTGTAATTATTTTGCATAACCAGGATAATTATGTCATCAGCATACAACATCAAGTATGTGTTCCATTCAATATAATGCAAATCATTAGCATGATTTGTATTGAATAACATTGATGATTATATGATGGTGGTGATAATCATTTGAACAAATAAAACCATGTCTGAAATTACCAATATGCAAGTGTTTAATTTGGTTATTTGTTATACCAAGAATTTATACGGCTGGGAGGAGAATTTGTGATTGAGACCCCCTAGTGAAACGTCTTAGATTCATTCCTATTAGTTCCGTTTATAGAGGGCGCCATGAGTTTTATGTCGGAATTTCTACTCATTTTTAGCCTAAAATTAAACTAAACAGAACAAAACTAGCATGTATTTAATTATTGTTTAGTTTAGCTTAGTTGTAATTTTGTTTACTTTAGATTTGGGCTGAAAAATGAGGGAAAATTACCAGATGGAACGCGTGGCGCCCTCTGAAAACTCGGATAGAACCAATAGGAATGAATGCAACACGTTTCAATAGGAATTTTTTAGTTACAAATTCTCATTGCCCAACCCTATAAAATTCTTGGTAATACTTACAGGTATCGTTTTCGTAGTTATCGCCAATATTCCTCAGTTGATAAGCCATGTGATCGAATAATTTGCCCTCTCTGTCCTTTTGTGATTGAGGAACGATGAGGAGTCTGTGGTTGATAAGACCTTCCTAAAAAGGACAAATATTTTTTTTCAAAAAGGAGAATACTTTTACGAAACTTGTGTTTTCGTACTGGCTTGTAAAGGAAGCTCGTGTGTCGTGAATTAAACTATCTTGGAAAAACCAACTGTTTCTAATCTTTGCCTCGGCAAAACAGGCAAAACCACGGCAAAACCACGTCACCGAGTCAAAACATAACGTGAGTCGCTTCTTTCGCTAAATCAATTAAAAATTCACTTACAGCCCTAAAATAAAACAACGTACATACAGGGTTAACAAAGAAAACCTAACCCTTGCAAAATTATCTTCAATCTGTTAACCGTTTGACTTGCAAGCGCGCTTTAAGGTTCGCTTATTTTTGTAATCTTATATTCGTCTTTTTTTTGTCTTACATTCACAACCAAATCCATACTCACCCTAATTTTGACCGATTTTCAAGTTTGAATACACCGTTAGAACCGTTTTTACGAGAGCTATCCATTAGTGTTACTGAAAAGGCAGTAGCTCAAATAGTTTTTCAATTATTTAGCAAAAACTAAAATATAACCAAAAATGGACCTGACAAATATGTTATGGACTCCACAGTTGGAAAAAAAAAAACCTTTATCAAGAAAAATACGATTCTGAATCAGCCATGGCTATGCTATGGTACCAACTATATTGGTAACAGAGGTACTATCAGAATCTTGGGTAAAAGACATCCGTCTTATAATAGTGTCCGTTTATTTTAGTTGAATTTGTGAGCCCACAACCACATTTCACCTTACATTCAAGCCGCCTCACCATCCCATATCTCTGCTAGCAGCTATCTATAGGTTAGTATCAACCTCAGTCAAGCATTTTCAACTGATTTCAAGTTTGAATTCTGTTGCTGTAACTAAATTCATCTGTATTGCATGTGCATGACTACAACTAGAGAATAATGCTGGAAGTCAAAGCCTTCAGATAGTAACAATTTCAGTTCTGTGCGAGAGATTATCTGGTTAATCTGGATAATCTCTCAGCCCCTTCCATGATTAGAGCTCCCACAGTCGAATCCCCGAGTTTGCCATCCTTTTTTTTTTAATCTTTCTGTTTCTTAAATATCTGGGTTTCAAAATTTTGCTAAATCGTTACAAGCATCAAAACTTTGTGTCAATTGACATAAGACTTAAACAAGACATTTAAATAAAAAAAAATAAAAAAACTTACCACTTGAAGTTCCCCTGATTCTTTGACGAGGACTGATCCAGCAGAATGGCTTCCATAAACAGAATAGAAACGACTTTTTGGGATTTCGTTGACAGATAACTGAAAAGTTATGAAAAGAACGGAAAACGCCATATGTAAAATAAATTGTTTGTCAGATATCTTGGGTACATTACGAACATCAGTCACATAGAAACCTGGTTGTCATTCTTCAAAAGGTTGGAAAAAAAATTGGGCCGATGCAAAATTTAAGTGGTGTAAACTATTACCGAAATAAAACTCGTCCGCACACCTTCACAACATAGACAAACACTTCGTCTTGCAAATTTTCGACCCCATTCGACAGGTGTCTTCATCAGGCTTCAAGGATTATTGGAACTTCCTACTTCCTTGAAGCCTGATCATGAAGCCACCTGGATGGGGTCGACAGTTTGCACGACAGTGTGAAAGTGTGCGGACGTTTGGATAATTGTTTAAATTGTTGATTTCACAGTATGACCTGCAACGATATTTTTCGTGGTGTAAACTAAGTAACTCGTCGTGACCTTTCTAACTGATCAGTCATGCAGTCAAATTCTTCCAATCAGACGAAGTTACAGCCTTTTATGTCGCATTGTTAATTTTCCTCAGATGCATTTAAAAACAGCCAAACTGCCAAAGACAGAATTTTGGTGGTTACCTTAGTTGCCTTTCGATTTTGGTGGGCGACGCACTAGGGTGTTTCTTGCATCCATGTACTAAGGTACATGCATCCATGTTGGCTTTATTGTATGACTCAGTTTTGCGACATTAGTTCAGACGTGTGCAAATGTTGCCAACGCATTCATTTTCTTGTTTTTTTCTCTTTCGTGCGGGATGATTTTGCGACATTTACTCTAACCTGTGTAAATGTTGCAAACGCTATTCTCAACGAGTCGTACGACATACCGGTAGGATTTATGTCCCTTTAATTTACAATATGTTATCATTAAGGATTTAGCTTGATTTGTTAAAGAAACGATAACAGCTTCCTTATATGTGTAAAAGGCTTAACGTTAGAAATTTTATGCATCGTCCAGTTAACAGTGGGGTAGTGGTAAAAAAAATAATAAATAGTGGCGGAGCTATGGTTAGAGAATTGGGGAGGGGGGAGTAGTTAGTTACAGCGCCCAAACAGACCACGCACATGTTCGCTTTGCATCGTGTACGTCGGAAAGAAATAAACTGAAAGGAGCTTGGTTCAGTTTTACTGATTGTTGGTTTGCGTTTTTAACAGTTTTACTACATTCTGTCAAACCTATACATTAAAACTCAATGTTCATTCAATGTTCCTTGGGGTACGGATAAAATAGTAGATTATATGTACACATAATAGTAAGCAAGACCGTACAGCTGTGGTGTGTTATTTGTGGCACCACAATGGCCGCTTGAAAATAGGTTCCCGTTTGTTAACCCTCCAGCTTTCCATAACAAGTCTGCTAGGTTAGCTATAATATATTGTAATCAATTGTACACCATACTTCCTGTAAACTGACCTGATCACATGATTTGTAATTGCCTATATAACCCCTGTGTACAGGAAGTATGGTGTACAATTGATTACAATATACAGTATTATAGCTAACCTAGCAGACTTGTTATGGAAAGTTGGAGGGTTAACAAACGGGAACCTATTTTGAAGCGGCCATTGTGGTGCCACAAATAAAGACACCACAACAGCAAACGCTAGAAAGTTAATCGAGAATCGAGAAGGCAGCTCCCAAACACAATAGACACTGCACCGAGTCAAAAAATAAGTAAATTATTAAAAATTTCGTATGAGCCTGCTCTTGTCGAGAATAAGTGCCGGAGCGCCGCTCCGCCTTAAAATAACGTAACGGAGCGCTACACCACTCCTAGTTAAAGGCATATTCCTCCTAGCGCCATTTTTCTCGATTCACCACATCAAGAACGCCCCCAGAGGTCTATTTCTTTACCGTTAGTCAATCCCTTGGTAAAAATCCGTTTTGGCGTCTAGGAGATTTTCTGTTGAATAATTGTTAACTTTATTTACTGCGTCCCGCAGTATATGCTCCTTTGCACGCTTACAATAATCATGACGTTTCATCTCTGTGTGTGCATGTACTAATTTTCTAATAATTATCATGAGATCAGAAATCTAAAGACTAATGCGGTAAAAATTAAAATGAATTATTCCAATAGATCGCCGAAGCAAAATTATTAATTGTGATGTTAAAATACGAGAATCATTCCGATTTGTGATGACATAATATTTAACTTGATGCTGTTTCGTGTACTATTCCCAAAGCCAACCGAGACAGCAGCTCCCACCCCTGCCGACCTTGGCTCTGGTAAATACGCGGATGGCGATCTGCACGTAGTTGTTATAAGGCAGGCGGAATGTTTTAAGGCAGGCCGGTTGTCCCTTTAAGGATTTAGCTTGATTTTTTAAAAATAAAAAGATGGGCAAGATGTTACAGGTCTTACCCGCGCCTCGCCATTCGCAGAACGACGAATTTTATTAATCGGGAAATATTTTACCTCCTCGTCAGCTGTTGAGTGAAAAGTGACTTCTCCATTTTCGCTGGTTCCAGCAGTAAGCATACGGAACTCGGGAGAGAAGATATCGTTGGCTGGAGTTAGGGTCACGTGATGGTCTTCGCCAAATGCCCGGATGTGCAAATGACGGTCGCCATTTTCGCTTCGTTCGCTTATAGATCTTACTTGGACAAGTTCACTGCGTTCGTCTGAAACAGATAATTAAACCAATAACTCAACAGGGAAAAGTTATCGAAGAATGCTAACAAACATGTCTTTTAAATAATGAGTGTCAGAAATTTTGCTCCTGCCAAATTTCTCCATTTAGGGACCGGTCATTATTTATCGCGGGGGGGGGGGGGGGGAGTAATTTTTTTTACCCCCCCAAGGGGGGGGGGTCATAAATTTTCAGGTGCC
>JAHWFP010118790.1:43074-57591 GCA_023313725.1 Lithobius niger | reverse complement strand
CCCCCCCCCCCCCCCCCCCCCCCCCCCCCCCCCCCCCCCCCCAAAAACACATTGACCAAATTGGAAGAAAGTCTTTTTTGGGCCTCAAAAATGGCACTTTCAGCAGTCAAATTTCCAAAAATGCCTCAGCTTCTTGGGGGGAAAGTCCCCAGACCCCCCATGATGTGAGTGTTTACAAGAATTTGAAGCTATTAGTACCAATATTAGCACCTGTGGTCTTGGCTTCTGTCTTTCAGGTGCTGACTATGTTACGGATGTGGGCACTAACAGTGTGTTCATCATACTTGTTATTGTATGAATCTCGACAAGAGATGGGTGTAAGGAACATTTTATAGAACATTTTTAACCCAACGTGTCGTTTCGTTAAAAACGAGACACGTTACCTTACAACTAACGGCGACTATCGGTGTGGAAGAGCTACTTACTTAATTTGACTACAGCACTAATCTTAGCTACAGGAAATCATCTGCAGACAGTCTCAATAGGTATACGAAAAGCGAATTTTTTTTGGGGGGGAGGGGTCGCGTTATTTTTGGACTTTGAGCACGGGGGATCAAATTTTTACAGGGTCTCGAAGGGGAGGTCATCGAAAATTTGATGGTCACATTTTCATTTCCTCCAGCCTCTTCCCCTCCCCCCTCCCCGGGCCATAAATAATGACCGGTTCCTTACCTTCTGTCTAGTGTTATGCTGTATTCGATTAGAACTTCCTCAAACTTTAGAGTTCTTCCATTAATTACAACATAGAAAACAGGCTCTAATAAATTCATTGTACTTACACGGAATATCCAGCCGTGCCGAAAACTGAAACGAAATAACAATACCATTAAAAAAGTAAGATTTAAAGGTACATTCCTCCCAACGCCATTTTTCTCGATCCACCACATCAAGTACGACTCTAAGTCTTATTTACTTACCGTTAGTCAATCCCTTGGCTAAAAATGTGACGTCTAGGAGATTTTCCGTTACATATTGGAAACTAATTTAATAGCATCCTGCGATTATATGATCCTTTGCGCGCTTACAATAACCGTGACGTTTCATCTGGGCGTGTGGATGTACTAATTTTCAATCGTCAGCTAATAGTTACCACGAGATCAAAAATCTAAAAACATAATGCGGTAAAAATTTAAATTATTTATGCCAACACAATCGCCGAAGAAAAAAACTATAAGATGCTAGCCTAAAAAATTATAAAATGTGATGTTAGAATACGAAAATCTAACCCGTTTGCAACGACACAATATTTGCGTTCGTGGTGTTTCAACCAATAAGCTCAAGGCCAACTGAAATAGTAGCTGCATTCCTCGCAGCTGCGTGGCTCTTACGCGGCAAGCGGAATGCAGCTTTAATGCATTGACAAGTCGACTTGGGCCGTAATATTAGTTTCACGGTGTATGGGTTAAATCATTTGTCACCACTCCCTCTGCCCCAACCCAGTCAAATTCTCCAAATCATTATCTGGAATATCGGTTCCTCAGAAAATATGTTAAAAGTACCGTCGGGCCTCTCACTTTTTGGTCTCCCCTCCCCCCCCCCTCCTCCCGTGAAAAAAAGTGCGTTCTTTGCAAACACAAGTACAAAAGACGATCACCCTAACACCAGAATACACGCCTGCAAAATTTCAGTCGAAGCCGTAATTGCTAAGCAAAATACCAAATCGTCGTTAAAATGGGGCCTCATTCGCTTCGCTCGCTCGTTCGGTTAAAGATGCTACCTTACCATGACAGCAAAAAAAATTTGATCACTTGATTGTCCTTTTGGGCTTGTACAATATCCACGTTTTAATGCCAGGATCAGCGTGCAAAAGTTGCACACTTGACAAAAGTCATTTTTAGATCCAAGTTTTTAGTTGTGACATGCTTCTGAACGACGCTAAGATTTGTTTCTAGGCGATCATGTGAATGGAGCAAAGAGCTCATGTGGTCATGTGATGTTTGGTGCAAGTGCTGATGCGTGATTGGTACTTTTTTTTGTAAACCGTGTCATAAAAAACGTATCATGCGCTAAGAAAAAATCCATGCGTGCGCTTCTGAGAACCACTTAATTAATTTTTAGTGGCTGAATCCGAATTTATTTCAGATTTTTTTATGGCTAAGCGGGGGGGGGGGGGTTAGTTCTCATCCTGACTCATCTCACCTACAGCTGACTGAAGACAGCTAACTTGACCGGTAACTGAAAATGTGACCGTGGCGAAGTCCCTCACAGACCTGCCAGTTAGGGCAGTATGAGAGACTGCCATCTTCCTTAAACAGCATGGGAGCTATCGTGAACTTTTCTGAACGTTCTTTCCCTAACCATGATCAAGGTTTCCCGGTTTGAATCTGCGGGTTTCCCCTTCCTTTACTAGAAATTTTTCTGCTTCTGAAAAAGCTTGTTACAGTGTGCGCGGCCTATCTTGAGTTCGCTGCAGAACGAACACAGATAATTTGATTGTACGTTTTTGGTAGCAGAGTGCCTTGTTGATATCCAAAATGATTACTAAAACAATGGCAGCCGTCGATTAAAGCCGCTCCCTCCAGGAACACGTAGCCGCTCATAAAATACTTCCAGGACTCAAGATACGCCGCGCAGACAATAGGTACGGTACAAAACTAAATTGATGCAATTCAGTAAGTGTAAGAGCTAATTCGTACACTGGTAATGCATGTAATAAAATTTCAGATGACGCAAGACGAAGGATTTAATGAAAAAAAAAATCATAATATTAAATGAAAGAGAACATAACTGAACAAACACCCCTTGTAGTGTCCGGTGCGGCAATGAAGATCAGTAACCGCACACCGGCTTGCACTATAAACCACGGACTCTATGCAAGGGTTTATTTATGTAGTAAACCGGTCCATCGACGAAATTTAAGCTTTCAAGGTTGCGTAGTACGGAGGTATAGCTTTAACCAACACACACATACCAAATAAACACACTGATACTCTTTGGTCAATAATCTTCTTGCAGTATTAGGCAAGGTTTCACAGCAAAAACGACGATACATGAAGAACCCCTACGATGAAAAGCCCAGAACTGATACTGGTGCAATGTTGCCTTGAAAAGAAGTTAAAGTTGGCACATTGTTACCTCGACTAACAATTTGCTCTGCGCGGTCATCGCAGAGGCATGTCTTAAATGACATCATGATGCACGAAGGACAGTTATTTTTTTAAACGGTACGGATAGCTGAAGCAAAGCGATATACTGGGGGTGGAGGGGAGGGGGGGGGGGGGAAGTCTCAACGGGAAATGCCCGTGTGTTGGGCAGTGCGTCTGTTAGCCCTGCTGTTGGCATTCTAATGATGTAGCAACTACAAAGATTAGGAGCCGGGGAGGGGCAGTACGTCTGTTACCATGCAGCATTAATTGAACCTAAGAAGTACATACGTTTTTTGGAGGTTGTTTTGGGATGGCGACCGATTCAGTTTTTGCAAAATCTGGCAAAGTAAGGAGGAGCAGGAAGAAGTGGATGCTGAGTTAGAGGGCAGGGGAGCTGATGTGGTCTTGTAATGTTTGGTGTAAGTGCTGATGCGTGATTGGTACTTTTTGTTTTAACAGTATCATAAAAAACGTACCATGCGCTAAGAAAAAATCCATGCGTGCGCTTCTGAGAACCACTTAATTAATTTTTAGTGGCCAAATACGAATTTATCTCAGAATTTATTTATGACAGATAGTGAGATGAAAGTGGGAGGGCGTGAGGGGAGGGACAGGATAGAAGAAAAAAAAGGAGTATTATAGGAAGAAAAATTGCCTGTCGCAGTCAACATTCAGGTCACCCCGACCGGAAACTGGGAAACAACCACGGGCGAAACAAAACCCCGGGCGAAGCCGGGCACAACTGCTAGTAAAATAATATAATATATATATAAAACAAAAACACTTTGCGTTTTAAAACTTACTGCACTTGCAACTGCAGCCCAAGAAGCGACAACCAAAAGAACAGTTTGGATCATGGTTGGGACCAAATGAAGTAGGCCTACACATACAGTGCTATTTAGCCTCCTATTTTATACCTATGCTTATTCCATTCAGGAGAATTTAAATTATAAATGATCGCTTTTCGAACTTCCTCAAACACTTTGGATGTAACTCGCTATCAATACCTTGTTTAGTCGGCAAATCCATCAAAGTCTTCGATGAAGTCAATCGATGAATTGAGACGTTTTTATGCACGGCGTATTGCATGCAGTACGAGACGTTATTAATGGCTCATCGGACAGTTTTCCACATGGACCGAACGTATAGCTTTCGTAATGACAGGGAAAAAACCAATGAAGTGCCCGGCCTGAAAAATGAAATAACCTTTATTTCTCTTTGTTTGAATTTTGATAGCCCATCGGTCTCAGACACTAAATAAGGAAGGAACATATATTATCGTATACGTGAACATAACTCATCTCAATATTTCGTATTAGTCTTGACACTGTCATATTTATTTAACCCTTTAAATTTCATGGACGAATACTCGAATTTTCTTGAATGTTAGACTGAGTCTCCTCAGCTGCGTTTTCGCATGCTGTGCGGGTTTCTGAGGAATCCTCACTAAAGCTCTCTTTCCGATCTTGGGTTTCGTTTTTAGGGGCCGTTTATGCAACGGTTCGCAACGACAATTTTCTCGCTCACTATAGAGCAGCGTCAAGTGACGTCATATTGCTACAAAAGAGATACTTGCAAGGGGCACTAGATTGAAATGGTGGGTTAAACAACGGCACTTCTATAGTCAAGCCAGTGCTTTGAGAGTGAATTTCGTAGGCTTAAAAAAACCGTTCTTTTCTCCAATCTCTTATGCTACGAGGGTTGTAATTGGAAAATAAAGATTCCACTTGCTTAAAAATGTCAGCAACTGCCAACAAATCGACAAAAATCTTGCATTATAGGCTTAAGAAATCCAGTCTAATAGCATTGGCTTCAATAAGACGATCTTCCTTTCTCCCTCCAGTGCTCCTTGCTCTTGCTCCACCATAGAGTTATACACAATAATACTACGTCGTGTCACTGCCCTGTAGCGTTTACCTGGTTAATACTAAATCTGTTGGCTGCTTCTCGCCTTTAGGGCGCGATTACGCAACGATTCGCTTTTGCATTCTCGCAGCCAGAAGCTAGAAATTATCCGAAATTCCAACATGGCGGCGGTTTTAGCTCTGCCAGCTCGCAACGAAACGAGTCAATAATTGAGTTTGGAAGCGATTGGGAGAAATGTTTCGTTAGGAGGAATTCTTTATCGTACTGTCAGGATTTATAAGACTGCAAACATTCGCTGAAACGATGTCGAATTTTGCTAGTCCAGGAAGCAAGTTGTTACAACGGCAACGCCACCTTTTCCATCACGATGAAATTTCAGCTGCGAGAATGCGAAGGCGTGTCGTTACCCTAAACGCGCTTCTTACCGTAGCATGCGACTTTCTAGCGGCTTTCGGATGCAGATCCTCTCCTCGTGCCGCAAAGAATACTTTATTACTTTATAAGGGCGATGCGCGCAATATGACAGCGTCGATTTTTATGACAACAAGAAAACAATTTTTACTGCAGTTCAACACGGCTCACTGATTTCTGAAAGCCAGCATTCGATGGTTTGTTTTCGATTCGATAACCCCGAAATGGACGCCACGTTAGATTTTGAATTCTCGCTGGCTATGCGATCATCTATTTCTTCTGACCGTCGTCTGATCATTGCCAGAAGTTGCGATTTGTGCGAGAATAGCAAATTTGGGCAATAGCCGCGAGAAAAGACAATAATGTTGTAGTCATGTTTAAAATTACTGTTGCACTTTGTTTCTTTATCCTTGTTATTTATTATACATTTAATTGCTAATGTATTTCCGAAATAACTGGAAACAAATCGGAAACGAATAAACCAAATAGCATTCGACGAGCGAGAAGGTCTCGTTGCGTAAATCCGATCTAAGGGCGCGTTTATACGCAACGACTCGCCTTTTCATTTTCGCAGCTTGAAGTTAAAAATCATCTGAAATTCCAACATGGCGGCGGTTTTAGCTCTGTCGACTCGCAACGAAAATAGCCGATATGTGAGTTCAGAAGCGACTGAGGAAATCGTTTCATTAGGAAGAATTCTTTATCTTATTGTCACAAATTGTAAGACGGCAAGCATTTACTGAAACGATGTCGGATTTAGCTAATCCAGGTATAGGGTTGTTGCCATGGCAACGACACATTTGCCATCGCGATTAAATTCTAGCTGCGAGAATGCAAAGGCGAGGTGGTACATAAATGCGCCCTTATGGCCTACAGCTATATTTCTAGTAGTTTACCCTACTACAGGGGTTTCGGGGGGGGGGGGAGATATGTTTAACATCTCTGCAATGTGTGGTGCAAATGGCCATCCGGACCACTGCACTGTGACTGAGGTTGGTGCTAATGGCCGTACTTGATATGGAGGATCGAGAAAAATGGCATTGGGAGGAATGTACCTTTAATTCTCACGTTAAAAAACACAGTAACGGGCTTGTATGAATTTCTTCTTATTCAATAGTGGAAACTACACAAATAGTTATTTATTACTTTATACGCCCTTCGACGCCCCTCCACCCTCTCCAGTTCCGTTCATCACACAACACATAAAGTTTCCTGGACATAGGCCTATTCGTAACAGGCATTTTTTGATGAGTAAATTAATTGCTAAAACTTCGAAGTGCTGTTATGCACTAGAAAGCTGATGAAAATTTGTGCCCTTTTCCCCGCCTCTGAAAAATATTCCTAATGCCGCTACTACGCACCACTTATATGATTTCAGCCCAGTTCGTTACGAAGGCCAACACTGATCTCTACGAGCGTATGCGGATATCTTTCCACCAAGCGTGAGATTTGATGGTAAAATGGGCTTAAAAAGACAATCCTCCCAGTGCCATTCTTCTCAATCCTCCACATCATGTACGGCCCCAAAGTTTTATTTACTTACCGTTAGTCAATCCCTAGCTAAAAAAATTCATTTTAAAATGTGGCGTCTAGGAGATTTTCTGTTGAATATTGGTAACTTTATTTACTGCGTCCCGCACGCATATGGCCCTTTGAGTGCCTACAATAAGCATGACGTTTCATTGTTTCCGGTTGTGACAACACAGTTTTTGCGTCAATGCTGTCACGTGACCCGCAATTCGTCTGCTGTAGGCCAGACGTCGTTCACGTGATCACGAGAAGAGAGGGTCGGAAGTGACGTTGTAGTATTACTACGTTGAATTTCTCAACGACAGCACGCAGACACATGACTGTGCGTGGCTGTTATGAGGCAGGCCGGATGTTGCTTTAATCATCCAACGGAATACGCAAATATATCCGAAAATATTTGGGGTACGGAATTTCATCTTCGAATTCATGGATTTCATTCGCCAAGTCATGAAAATTTTAACAAAATTAGAACAAATTTGCGAACGTTATCGCTTCTCGAACAGACGAACACACCAGGCAAACAGACACCAAAACCAAATTCGGTGAAGTATTGGGACCTCCCTCGCTTCGCTTGCTTGGCCAGCCAGACCGCACGGCGTTATAACGCTAACAATCCTAACTCAATATCGTACTTCGCCCACTAAAACTTAACGTTTTGACAGTTAAAGGGACACGCCTTCTCGCTAATTTAGAGCATTTTGCTTGAAATAGACTTTGCGACATTTACACAGGTTAGAGTGAATGTGGCAATCCCGTTTCTTGCGATGGAAAAAAACAGGACACACGTCTGAACTAATGACTCAAACCTGAGCCATACAGGAAAGACAACCGGGAGGAATGTACCTTTAACATAATCATGATAAATATTCCGTATCTCGTCTGAAATACCCTTAGGCAGTGCCCCATATTTCCAGCTCGTGCGTATTGTTGAAAGTCTTGGACTTGTTGTTAGTCCAGCCTACAAAACACAATTTTTATGGAAATTAACTGATTTTTTGTCGTTTGGAAAATTTTCTGAAAATTTGATGGACCTATACCACTCCAGTCCGGCCCTGCACTCTAGGATCCAATCCTAGCTACAACTTAGCTGTTCCGCTGCCACAGCCTTGTCTGGAAGAATGAAAGTAGATTCGTTTTGTAGTTCAACCGATTTGATGGCGAAGTCAAGGAGAAAAAAACTCTTATAGGTCGTACTTAGCATGAAAAATAAACATGATTCCAACCATCCGAATGCACAATCAATAGCGCTGTCCTCTTTTGACGTTACCATCCTTCAACCTAGAGATTGCCAGAAGTCTCTCTGTTGCGGAGCAGCTCTGCAGGATGCTCACCTGGGCAGCTGGCCCCCGTCGCAAGGATGACACCCAAAATCGTGAAGTGTTCCACATTTCTACGATCTCTGTATAAAACATTCACAAGACCTCAATGGTCCATACAAGATGACGGTGCTGGTCCCATCGACCAACGTTTCACTCATCCACTTTCCATTAGCTAGAACACTAGTAAAAGGAGGGGGTGCTCCGGCGCAGCCTTAAGTAGGACTAGAACAACCAGCTCTCAGCTCTCACTAAGAAGGACACCAAGCTCTTCATGCATTAAACTAAGGAAACCACCCATATTAGAGGGACATATTCCTCTTCAAGGAAAGGAAGCAGACTCTCTGAGTACCCCTTGCGCCAACAAGCAACGCAATCCTTTGCCATAGTCAAGAATTTGACCCACTACCGTTTCGGCACGCTCAGGCACTGCGTTAGCTCACTTCTACAGACGGTTCCCCCGACACCTGGGGATTTCCCCCTACGTCACGTCGTTTTGGCACGAAAATCGTCACTTCTGACCGCAGCAGTCTTTGTTCTAGGACTCGTGCATTATCTCTCACGCTGAGTATCCTTCTTTGACTTTCCCCACTATGGATCCTGTTGAAAGTAGAGACCCTTCGGCCCACATACAGACGACCAAGCTAATCAAGACGATCGCTCCAATCCAAATGGAACATCTTCAAACAATCCTTCCCCGACTCGTGCGGAGAGTCTCGAGCTAAGCCGCTGTCCCGGTTTTCTTGTGCCTCGCAATCATTTCGACCCTCACCCAGTGTGCCAGTATACCATCGTGGTTGTGATTGGTTCAACATAAAATGTGCAATATGCAAGACGATCTCAAAGGAGAAATGGCTTCAAATCCTTCAGCACCACAAACGGTCTCGTGATCGTTCCACTCTAAAGGCTCAAAAGAGGGCCCAAGACCTTCTGCTACGGACGGCACACCTCCCACGGCGCACTAGAGCTCACCCTCTGCTAACTTTCGGCACAACGGGCTAGCAGCAACAAAGGAGGTGACCTCCAATACAAGCATTAGCGCAGCTCTGCAGTTCCAGCCCATCAGGACTATCTCACACTGGTCCCATTCCACCACCCCTAGTGTTCATGCTTCTATGACACTACACAAGTTTTTACAAATCGTACTAGCGCCTATACGTGAAGAATGCCTTCCAGGCGCCTTCTGCTCCTTTTTTTCGGTCGACTTGGGCCAGCCACTGTTTTCTTCGCAGGGATTCCGTTTTTCATTTACACATTCAGCCCATTTCGGACCATCTCAACTTAGCGGGACGTTCAACTTCCGCAAGGATTCTTATGTTCATAAACACTCAAAGGGTACTGGCACCAACGATTTCAACAAATTCGACCCATATCAATGACGACTTGAGAGGATGCCATTCTCTTCTCTCTTTTTCATGGACATTTCACCATTCTACTGGGCCCATCAACCATCAGCATGTCCACGCAGGCCTCACTCACAGGGTCCGCCACAACCATGATACACCCCGATTAATCAGGGAATCTAACCATCTCATGTCCAAAAGGTAATCTGAGCTATCAGTTTCTTATATTAGTTACTTTATCCTTAGCAACTGAACCCGTAAGACATCATCACCCGACGGGCCCAAAGAGCTCACTTTAACTATTTCAATAACAAGACAACGAACTCAACCATCAGGTGTGCTCGGGACCAACCAAGGATTGGACGATGGCGTCAGGGTAACTGGGAACATCTTTCATCTGGCCGTACGGCCCCTCCAGCTTCTTGTTTTTCTTTCGACCACCCTGCCGGTCTCACCTTGTTCCCACGTGGACAGACAAACACCTAGTCGTCATTTGATTCGCTTGGTCTGCTCTCATACTTACGGTTCACAGAGTCTGTTGATTCTGAGGCAGCCAGCTCGTAGCGCGGGTATGGCCGTATGGGTACGGGTATGGTTGTACCGTGGTCCCACCGCCATAGGTGATGAGGTCTGTTTAAATGCTAAATAAGACAGGTACTGATATTTCGTCGGCATATAAAAACATCAATTTACCAGGGGCACCTGGTTGAAATTGGTTTTTATTGGCTTACCAAAAATATATATTACCTTTACCCGCCCAGGCTCCCCTTTGTGTCACCATTGTATTGACTGGAGGAAGAAAGATGAAGTCGGCCCTGGGGCTGACGCTTTTAGGAGGCCTGAGCTGGCACATGCGCAGAAGGGAAGCTACCAGACTGGAAGGGAAGACAACAACCTTTCTCTAGGGTAAAATCGTACATATAGAAGAAAATGCTAAATAAGACAGGTAATGTATAAATTCGGTTAGGCAATAAAACCAATTCCAGCCAGGTGGTCCTGGTAAATTGATGTTTTTCGACATCAGGTTCCTATAATAAAAATTACATGGCAAAGCCACAAGTCACATACTGTTAAAGTGGTATACATTTAAAAGAAAAAAACGAAGTAAAAACCACAATTTTCTGTCTCGGAAAAGAGGCAGAAAGAGTGGCGAAAATCGAGCCCCACCTGCTCCCTGCTCCTTGGAAACCCTAGTAGCATTGCTCCGTGGGTTTCCAAGGAGCAGGTGGGGCTCGATTTTCGCCACTCTTTCTGCCTCTTCCGAGAGGGAAAATTACGGTTTTTACTTCGTTTTTTTCTTCTTCTTTTAAATGTATACCATACACTTAATGCACGTGTGGTTTTGCCATGTAATTTTTATGACAGGAACTTGATGACGAAAAATGTACTCTTTTGAAACGTCGCTTGAAATGTTATGTAGCACTCTTGGCTTTTTTCTCCTATAATTTAACTAAGATAACAGCTAATTTTCGGAAGTTCAGGCAATTAATAGCTTCTGGCTGTTCACATCCGTGGTTAAGGGCGCGTTTACGTAACAACTCGCCTTAGCATTCTCGCAACTAGAAGATAGAAATCATCTGAAATTCCAACATGGCGGCGGTTTTAGCTCTGCTGGCTTGAAACGTAAACAATATGTAAGTTCAGCAGCGAATGGGAAAATTGTTTCGTCAGGAGGAATTCATTATCTTATTGTCACGGAGTATAAGACTGCAAGCATTTACTTAAACGATGTCGGGTTTAGCTAATCCATATAGCGTTGTTACCATGGCAACGACATCTTTACCATCGCGATTAAATTTTAGCTGCGGGAATGCAAATGCGAGTTGTTTCATAAACACGCCTAAGTGGGACGAGACTCCACGTGACTCAGCTCGTGAAAAAGTGAATTGCACAGCCAAGACAGTCACGCATTTCAACATTCTGAAACATCTTAATTATTAATTCTATACTAACGGAGTAAAATCAACCAATCAAACGATTTATTTTTATGGTATGACTTCTTATTGTTGGTGAAGGTTCGTGCAACTTCCGAAACTGGTCCTTTCATTTCACGCTATGTATGGTGACGAGGAAGGGTGCTGTCTCTCATACCTAGCGTTTTTGTGGTTTCAGATTTTTCTCCAGGTTTGCCACACCTCTTCTGCCAAACCCTATTTTCCATTCAGATTTTAAGTTCTATTTGCCCTCCTTACTTTCATCTATTTCGTACATACGGTCATACTTTATGTACGAAATAGAAAAACGTAAGGAGGACAAACAGAGTATGACCTAAAGTATGACCGTATGTGCGAAATAGGTGAAAGTAAGGATGGCGAGTAGAACTTAAAAGCTGAATAGAAAACAGGGTTTGGCAGAAGAGGTGTGGCAAACCTGGAGAAAAATCTGAAACCACAAAAACGCTAGGCACGAGAGACACCGCCCTTCCTCATCACCATACAGATCGTGAAACGAAAAGACGACTTCCAGAAGTTGCTAGAGACTTACCATTAGTATGACACTGACATGATTTATTTTTATCACTATGTTGATTTTTTTCATTAAGAAGCCGAATTAATTTACACACTTGGTTAGACTTACATTGTCTCCTTTTTTATTGTCTTGTTATACGTATTTTTGAGCATATAGACAAATTAAATAAACTGAAAGTAGATCACATTTTAAACATGTGCACAGCCAGCTAAACGGCCACTTAGCGTTCTAACTATGTAGATTGTGTAGGGCTTCTTGCGTCTTGTATTGCCCCCAAAAATAAAAAAAAGAGTTAAAAGTTTGATACCAAATAATGGAAATGAGTGTGTACATTTTGCAAGTCTCAGATAAACAAACTTCCACCACGAAGCCTGCATTAAAGCTCATGTAGGGCGTAAATGGACAATGCATACATTATCCCGTTGTCAGTGTGCACACGAACAATTTTTTTTCCAATCTACGCACTTTTTAATCTTCACGAATTCACTTACATTTCACGTCTCTTCAGTTAATTAATCTACACGTTTTTCAGTATTTTCGTTCACATAGGCTTGACAACGCTTGCTTTGTTGGGTAATCACGGAATCAACAACCACGTTGGCCACGTAACACTAGACTCCGATTTCCTGACCCACTGCCCTGACTTTACATCGTATAAATGCAGCACTCCTCTGTAATCAACCACTACCAGCATGTATTTGTCTTTTACCAATGCCGATTTCATCTGCCACACTGATTCTGGTCCTCCTCTTAAGTGTTTCGTATCCCACTCTTCAGAGAAAAAATCATAAACATGATACTGGTCAGTTGTTTCACTTGCCGTTACGAATAATTTTTGACCACAGACGGCTGCTTTGCATTTGTGGACATTCCCGGGAATTGTGGCCTGAAGTGTCCAGATGTCGCTAGTTGGGTCATAACGTTCGACGGTGTTATCGTTTTTCCCAAACCCAAGAAGGTAAAGGCACCCCGCAAACGATACAACTTGGGGATAGGAGTAAAAGTTGAGACATGGAGCAATTGTCTCGCACGTGTCGGTGGAAGGAATGTAACGTTGCACTGTGTTTGGAACCGTGTCGCACTGTCCATCCACAATGTAAATGGTGTCATGTAGCGCGGTAACAACTGGGCAAGAGACTGGAATCGCAAGCTTCGAATAAGACAAAATCGACTTCTTCGTTGGGCAGAACTGGACAATCGTGTCCGACTCGTCTTTGCCGCCAAAGACGTAGATGTATTCTCCAAACAGAGTCATAGCCATGTCCCGTTCCAAAGCAAATGGCAAAACTGTGGGTTTGGACCACTCACTGTGGAGCACGTGAAACAGCGTAAGCACATGCCTGTTGTCATCGCTGTGGCCAAACACCAAAAACTGGGGTTTGTTGGTTTTCTGGGAGATCGTCGAAGTTATCATTGGCATTGAGACTTTGTTGTTCTGCTCGCTGCGGTTGTTTGAGAGCCTGAGCGTTCGAGATGTGACCTCGGCTGTTAACAAGTCAAGAAGACGAGAATTTTTGACAACTGAGCGTTGTTGTAGTAGTTCCATCAGCGTCTGAGTAGCGGTGTGTCGTAAGTTGAGATTTTTGACTATTTGCAGCAAGGTTGATTCCTTATCTTCGCAATTACTCTTCGCCTCGGTCCATCGCAGGAGCTCCTTAATCACCTTGTCCATGCGAACTTCAACTGGATCGAGTCGGAGCACTATCTTCTTCATTTGCCAATCGTTCAAATTGAGAAATTCGTCAGTCTCAACCATTTCATTAAAATGTTTGGCTAAATAAAGGGCAATGCAACTTGCCATTTCCTCATCGTTGTACAATTGTGCCAAGCGGAACATTTCCAAAAAGTCGCTGCTTCCCAGTCCCGCGATTAACCTTTTGTAACACCACTGAAAGAGTACTTTCACCTGTAAAACGTGACAGGCAAAGAGGAGTTTCTTCAGCAAGGAAATATCCTTAACCTCCTTGATCTTCTCCATGTAAAAATACTGCAAAATGACTTCCATTTCTTCGGCTCCAATGGTCGCGAATTCGATTCTCTCGCTGTCGCATTCTTCGCATTCCGACGTAAACGTCTCCCTGAAGTACTGGCACGAAACTGCGAGAATCACTTTGTGCGCTGGAAATTCGATCTGGCCACACACTAGAATCACGTCGGTTAAGCAACCTGCTTTCCTCATGGAATTCAACTGCTGAAGACGTTGGAAGGAGAAATCATTTTCCAATGTTGCGGCCATTTCAGAAGTATCTGAAACAAAGTAAACTCGTCAGTTAATTGGGAATCAAGACCTCAACAATACTTAACTTACTTTACACATGTCCCTTCCTATTACACATATCCGTTCATGCCGCCTATTGATTTGTTCCCTGTTAGTGCCCCATGCTACGAGGGGAATGGCTATGGAAAACAGTTCCCTCTTGAAGCAAGCTACTCTCCCGTTCCCATGGAACAATATATTTCTGTGCTCTTTGCATGCATAGTCTCTTGCTGCAACCA
>JAHWFP010118790.1:3739-43064 GCA_023313725.1 Lithobius niger | reverse complement strand
TTTCTGTGCTCTTTGCATGCATAGTCTCTTGCTGCAACCAATATATTCCTGTGCGCAAAAACACCTGTTTACGTACAACCTGCCTCATACAATCGTTACAATCAAAAGAGATACAATACAGTGCAATATTCTCTTGCACAATGTTACCCTCTTCTACAGTCCTTTTTATAAAAATAAGACGGAAAGCCAAATGGTCTTTAGAAGTGCTAAATAAATACGGATGTAAACCTATTTATGTTGCCTTTTGGACTTAAATGTCAGGGTGCCTCAGCGGAGAATTGAAACCTTCACCTTTGAAACCAAAGGCCGAAGTCCTACCTCTAAGCCATACAGACACAGCCAAATTAAAGCGGTCCTTCAGCTGCATTAAAGCTTCGAAAAAGTGCTTGAAAAGTCTTGATGTAGAACAGTGCTTTTCAAACGGTGTTCCGGGGAACCCTTGTGTGCCGCGAAGGTAGTTATAGGGTGCCGTGAGGCAGAGGGAATCGTTAAAAAAAAATTACACAAAAGTGCATGTCGTCACCCTTCAACAGCAATCGCGTGCAGTAGCGAGGGCTCGTTTGCTGGGGCCGATAGCCATGTAGCTCGATCTCCGGTAAAGGTCTATTCAGGGCTTAATTGGCTAGGGATAGGTTGGTAGTCTGCAGTAATAAACAATTATGTGTTGGGTATATGCTGTGGCATGGAAGAGCAACATCCTTTTGCTTGAAGGAAAAAGCTCTTCAACTTTGGGATAGGGGTGACATTGGATCCGCAAAAAAAACGAAGGGTACCTCGGGCCAAAAAAGGTTGAAAAGCTCTGATACAGAAGGTTATAGTGGAATCTTCCTAAATGGTGTCGAATGTTTTGACACAAAGCACGCAAGTAAAAGTTCTTGTCATGCTTCTGGTTTTCATGTCTTTGAAATGATCAGTGAATAATTTCTTCATCCTAAAGTTTAAATAAGCGAGATAGCCCACTGTTTCATCGTGGGACTAAACGTTCTTAGATTGTGAACGCAACAGCTTTTTAACAAATGTTATAATGTTCCCATTACATTGTCCCCTAACCCTCCTAATGTTGCTCATCCTCAGTACTTCGACGAGCCCCCTTCCCCCCCCCCCCCAACTTCCCCCCAAGCGAAGCTTCACATTCATAGCTTTTTTGATAAAAATAGCTGCTTGCCTTTGTTTCCGCACACCGGACGGATCGTTTATCGTAATTCCCAACCGTTAAGTAGCACACAAATGCTATTCTCTGCGAAAATCCTTCTTTTTTAACGAAGGTCTTCTGTTGCGGCCTGCTTCCCATCAACACACAATCGACCGGCGTCTGCTGTTGCCCGACATTTTCGTTTAAATTTTCAGTTTTGCAATACGCAATATCATGAATTTTACATGCCTTGTCAAGGTCGTTTTATTCTTGGGTCTCCTCTCATCAATCATTTGTCTAGGTCACTTCCGGGTCCGCAACATTGGTAGGAAGTTAAATGCATCTCGAGTAGCTTAATGAAGTAATGTTTTATCATATCAAAAACCAAAACCGCTGAAAGGGACCGCTAAAGTTCCGAATGGTTCGGCCCTTCAAAGGAGTGATATCAACACACCAAAACATTCGCCGAGTTAATCGCACCGCTTAATAGTTCGAAGGTTAAATGAAAACTAGAAAATTGCTACTTTCGGTAGCAATGTTCAAGTTTTCATTTAACGTCCGAAGTATTATTCGGTGCGATTAAGTTGGCGAATGTTTTGGTGTGTTGATATCACTCCTTTGAACGGCCGAACCATTCGGAACTTGGCGGCCCCTATTACCAGTCTTGGTTTTTGATATGATATCACTCCTTTTTTTTTAAATTATGTATTGGCTCAATTCCACTACAGTGCAGATCTGTACTATAAAGTGCCACGTCAACAAGAAATTGGTTTTCAACATTTTGCTACTTCCTTTTGCCTATAGGCCGAACCATTCTCAACTTAGTCACCTCTTTATGGGTTTTTGGTTTGGTATTAATTTTGTTGTAATTTGTATTACAATATTTAGTTATTTTTTATGTGTTGATATCACTCCTTTGAAGGGCCAAACCACTCTCAACTTAGTGGCCTCTTTACCACTTTTTGGCTTTGTTTATTTTGCTTTGTTTTTGCAGTTGGTTTATTTTTCGTGAATTGGACGTGAATACAATTTCTTTGCAACGTTGTTTAGATTTATCGTGATGCACTAGTGTGTGTCTAGGCACGTACGTCATATCCACGTTCTCATTGTCCGAACTTTGGCCGTCCAATGAGAGACGATGCCGACAATACTCACAATGGTTATAACAATATTTTCGTACTTACGCGCCCTTCCACGCCATCCCTGTTACGCCCCAGGCTCCAAACTATAAAAAGTATGCAGTTCGTATTGTACTGCACCCATTCGTCCAATTTCATACCTGGAATCCTCCCCGTTATCTCGGTATCGATGAATAATCACCCTATGGGATTTAACATGGCGATGAGCGAATTAGCTAGCTAGCTAGCTAGTGGTTAGCTAACACATTTACAACGTTATTGAGGGTCAGATTTTGCATTGAAAGCAGCTTAGCTGGCATTCCTACACGAGTTATTTTTTGTCAGGTGGGTCATTGCTCTCGATTTCAACACAATTTAAGCTTTCGTACCGCATTATTATTTTTCCCCAAGTGCCTGAAATGTGCCCAACTATGCTTCAAGATGTAAGACACTGACGCTATGGCGCCGCGCTACAATGGTTTACAAGCTCGACAATTGAACTGGTGTGATGTTTGTTTTGTTGTGATGATTGTTGCCTAACTTGGCGCGACACACTAGCGTGTGTTTAGATTTGACTACATTTTCCAGTTTGTTACCGCCAACAGTCTATTGTTTAGGGTAACTTTGTTCTTGGAGCTTTCCAGTTTGGTATTGGTGCCGTACATCTGAGACAATATTTGCATTTTTCCAATTTTAAAAGATTATTCTGGAAAACAGTTTTGACCAGTCGTTCCTGTCATTAACATCATTATTAACATCAGTATTAATGACATGATTAATGTCATTATTAATATTATCATTAATATCCTTCGTTGTACCTTCCTTCGTGGTGCTTATGATTGTGCTTACTGCCTACGTAATTTCTTATGTAAATACCTACATAGAACTGCGTGGTTGTAATTACTGCCTATCAATGAGTCACGATTTGGTGTAAAAGCTACCACATGCTGGGTTCTTCGGTCACACGGCCTTCCACTGGAGGCTGCCGTTTCGAACGGACGTCACTTCCGGTCACGTGACTGTAAACTGGAGGCCGCCATCTTGAATGCTGTCACTTCTGGTGACGTAATCTGTGACCTCATATGGTGCCCGTCTGTCTAAGAGTATTCTTCTGGAGGGTCAACCAATCAGAAATGAACAAGATGGCGTTCCCTTGGACTTCCATATTGATGCGTATGTCTTTTTTCGACTCACGGTGGAAAATATTACTGAATTTTGAACGTGACACGATCTCACACGCTTCGTACTCCGATATGTATTTTGTCACTTGTCGTGCTCAACACTGCAAATTCTACAAATTATACTATAAATCCTACAGTCAGAATTGGGCTTGTTAGCATTTAACTACTCGTAAATTGCTGTAAATTCTGCATAACGTGATTGATAATGCCACTTGAACATTTAAGTGAACTCAGTCACACAGCGTCCTCAACACTGCATACTCTACAAATTTATAATGTAAATTCTACAGTCAGAATTGGGTAGCTCACACTCATCTCCCAGCACTGTAAATTCTGGTAAAATATACCATATTATGCTGTAAATTCGACACGACGTGGTCGATGATGCCATGTGATCAGAATTAGATTTTGTCATGCTTCATCCTCCAGCTTGTTTACACTTGGCGAACTCCACAGGCGATAAGATGGGTGTTTGCTTATTTATCCTATCACTGCAATTTCATTTCAGTGGCGAAATTACATTAAGACAGTGGAGGCAGGCTCTGTCGCCTGGCCCACCGACTCACTGGCCTAATTTAACTTTTTTTTTTGTAACCGCAAAATATCAATAGAAAGGTATTGCTATAGTTCTGTGAGGGTTGTGTCTTGTGCGGTAAAAACCTAAAATTTTTTTATGAAGGTGAGGAAGGGCTCCATTGGGTTCACGCCTTATGTGGCAAAAATAGCAATTTTGTTGTATAAAGAGTCTCCACTAAGCTCTCGCCTTGTATCGCAAAATCTGCATGATTTTTTTTAGAAGAGATTGTGGGGAAGGGGGGGGGGGGAGGAGGAGACCCTCTACCGGCTCTACCTTGCGAGGCAAAGCTGAATTTTTTTTTTTTTTAAGGGGGACCGCGGTGGACTCCCGCCTTGTTTGGCAAAAACTGCAATTTTTGTTATGAAGAAAAGCGGTCTTCCCTGGACTGTTGCCTTGTATGGCAAAAGTAGCATATATAAATGGGAGGGGGGGGGGGGAGAGGAGCCTGCATTGGGCACTTGTGTGGTAAAACTACATTTTTTTTAATGACAAGGGGCCTCCACCGCACTCTCGCCTCCTGGCCCCTATTTTGAAGTTACACCTTTTTTTTTTCTTTTCTTTTCATTAGTTTGACAAAATATTTTCCGCACTCTTAACAAGTAATAATTTTCTTCTTCTTTATTTTCAATGCACTGTTCTTAAGAGCAAATCAAAAAGGTTGGGAACTTCAGTTTTTGACAGAACAGTATTGAATAAAACCAAGCTAAAGAAAAAAAGAAAAAAAGAAGAAAAGAAGAAAGAAAGAAACAAAATTTATACGCGAAAACTCGCGTTCCGACCAGAGACTCCCTAACTAATAATTGGGGACTCTCGGGTGTGACAAGCCCATTAAGAATTAAGACTGTGGATTTAAACAGCCGTAAGCAAAACTTTTCTTTCTGTCAAACATGCCGGACTTTTTAGTGTTTCTTTATTTACTGCAGGAGTAGAAGTCGGCTACGGCAACAAAAGAAGAAAATACGATGGATTATTAATAAGACGGGTGGTGGTTCTTGATATATAACGATTTTTTCCTAGCTATTTCTACTCAGAAAAGTGAACCTGCAGAGACAAAGGCCCTCTCCCACGCACCAGGCGACCAAGCCGCGGCCACGCACGTTTCCCTTGATCATTCTCGATCACGTGGTGAAAAATGAATAAAGAGCAATGGTCACCCTGTGGTCGCCTGCACGCTGCCCGGGATCCCAGTGTCCGCTGCGACTGACTGGCCACGGCGGCCAAGTGCGCGCTGCTACAAATACCGTTAGCATTCTCATTGGCCGCAGCAACCTGGTCGCGTGGCTTGGTTGCCTAGTGTGCGGAGGCCCTTCTGCCGCCATATTTACGCGGCCGGATAGCCCTACAAAATGAGTGCAGCTGATGAAAAACCGATAGCCGTGAAAAAGATTGAAGCTGAAATGTCTCGAATATCAAAGTAGTCGTTTTGATATTGACTACTAAACAACAACAAAACAAAACAAAAAACGCAGAAATGAAAAAAAAAGTGAGATAAGTCTAAAATTTCTTAAAAAACTAATTAGTTAGTTCGTGTAATGAGGAGAGAATAAATGCCATCGGAGTAGACCTGTGCGTCGCTTGTTTCATGAGCGGCGGTGGCATATCTCTCGTATTCCCACGTCGTACCGAAATGTATGCATCTAAAATCTCCTGATGTAAAGAAAATACAAGGAGGACAAAAGTTAAAACTACTTGTGACTGTCAAAATATACTTAAATTATGCCGACTCTGTTATCGAAAAAAAAAATACCCCCCCCCACCCCCCGCCAGGTGGACCGGCTAAATTGTATCTTTTGCCTAAAAAAATATGTATATCCTAAGAATTTTTGCATTCTCGTAATGCTGCGTTACGTCCTAAAGTTCTAAAGTTGTTTGGATCCGGCCAGCTTGGTACCCAAGTGCGCATGCATGCGCACACTCCTCCTATTAAAAGAGTTTGCTACGAGGGCTCAGCATCTTTTGTTCTCTCTCGATCTGTCCAGAGGGTGACTCAAGAGGGGAGGTTGGGTGGGATGAGGTAGTGTATGTATATTTTCTTAGACAAAAGAAAACAAATTTATGCTTCTTATTGCCGCTTGAAAATATCCATTACCTGTGAATTTTTGCATTCACAGTTAGACCTCATCAAATTTTGGTGGATGGTACCTTCTTGACGGGTACCGTAGGGTTCCAAAGCTGGCATTCCCTCGAGTCAGACTCCCTGAACTTTTATTTGAAGGGTTTAGGTTTTTTTAAAGGGATTTTAAGATTGAAGAATTTTTGCAAATAGCAGAAGATTTCTGTGCGAATACGGTCGAAACATCGAAATGTGAGAAGAGAGAGGACCGTCTGTGATGAGCAGACGGACAGAGGGATTTAATTAAAAAGTGGTTGTTTTCTTTTTTGGAAGTTGGAAAACTCCTTCAGTTCAGAGGAGACAGAGGGATTCTTCATTAACAATGATTGAGACGAAAATCGTTACCTTTGTTTGTGATGTTAATCCAAAAGGGTCTTGGTGACAATAGAGGACGTGTTGGACCAGGTCTTCAGTTGATGGTTACTGGGGTTTCACCAGTTATTGCTGTGGCGCTGAATGATGCCTTGATCAATGGTGGTCAGACGAAGGAGGAAGATGAATTGGACATTGAGGGTTCCTTGATGAAAACTTGAGTGGATTGATGAAAAGCTTGGAATGATTAGAAAAACATCTTGAGTTAACTGAAAAGAAGCTTGAGTTGATTGAAGAAAAGCGTAAGATTGATTGGCGTAAGATTTACAATGCTGATTTGGCGATGTTGCTTGAAGGATCAAAGCTAAATGGAGTGTTGCTCTGTTGGTGAGGCCTGTTGGGTCACCGAGGAGGTGGACTCTTCTTCCGAGGTTCAGTCAGTTGCAGGATGGCGATGATTGATTGGAAAGTTTCGCTCCCTTTCCCTCTATTTCCAATTGAGGTTGGGGGGAGGGGGTGGTTGACTTTTTTTGAGAGTCGTGGGTTGATATCTGATGATTGGACCCATTTGAAGTTATTTTCTTGGATGGGGAGTTTTCTCTCTTTTTTGATGAATTCGATTGGCGAGAAGTGTTAGTAATGTCGTCTTTATTTCAATTTTTGAAAGGAGAGAGTTGATGTCCTCGGCAAACGGAAGTTAGGTTGGACGAAAAAAATTTGTCGTGGTGAATTTATTTTCGTGCTCGGAAACCAAAGCAGTAACCTTTGGCCTGTGCACGGCAGCTCAGGCGAGGGAGTTCAAGAGTGTCTCTATCTGTACAAGGTAGCAAGTCAGAGTGTAAAGGCTTGAATTTGGTGTCGTTATCAAACTGCCAGAGTGAGTGGCCTATGAACTTTTCGGGCTGGCAAGCTACGGATGCTTTGACCCAATCCAACAGGATGCTGTGATCCTTTGGGTGATTGGCTGCTCTCGAGGCTGAAGTCGCTTCGTGGATGCATGGTGGTGGGACGTCAGTTTCATTCCAAGGAATTTAACCGGTTTAAAGGAAGTGGTAGGTTTGGCTATTAGTTGACTATAGTGTCAATTTCCGGTCTGAAGTGACGGGGGTCGTGGATGTGACGAAAGGACCTCTTGGTTGGGTGTTTCATTTTCAGAGACGGGTGGTATTGTGGCGTATGAGATGGTGAAAGATGGATAGAGATAAATTTCCAGACATCTTCAGACGGTGGAGTTGGACGCACAGGTGGTGTGGAGACTATAGAAACCAGAGCAAAGTGCAGCTTCAGTTTAGCCAAATCGTGTAGTAGTTGGGGATTCTCTTCACATAGGCGTTGGATTTCGCTTTCTTGATTCGTTGATTTTGTGGTAATTTCAGTGAAAAATTGCAGTACTGGAGCAAGGTTTAATTTAAGTTGCTTGATTTTGTTCTTTGACAGGTGTAGATTTCTGCGGACTGCCAAACATAGTGTTTTCTCGTCGTAATGAAACAGGTTCGACGAGGTTTGACGTAGTTCTGGGAGTGTCCAAATCAATGCCGTAAAGAGCTGGAGTCGGATGGAGGATCGTTGTGCATGATTAAGAGATTGTTTGTTGAGGAGGATTGGATCCGGTGATGGGAGTTGACTGTGATGCTTCTGTATTGGTAGCCTGGGTATCAACGGATGCAGTGAACAATGTTGATTGAAGCGAATGATTGGTTGAGGTTGACTGCGTTGAGTTTGTAACTTCCAAGGGGTGCTGCGTGGATTCTGTTACAGTAAGAAGGGCCGGACCTCGTGGAATGAATCGAGATGAAGATGCGTGTCTTGAGGAAACAGTCATTAGAGTTTAAAGTGACGATGACAATGAGGATTGGGGGGTTAAAGCGATCAGTGGCGAGCTAGAGGGAGTTGCATTAGGAGTCCTGGGAAACTTTGGGTGTCTTGCTGTACGTTTTTTTTTTTTATGGTTTTGGTGGTGGAGTGCCATGAATAAGAGCTGCTAACTTATCTCTCTCCATTTTGTCGTGGCGTTGTTAAAACCTCATTACGGAGAGCAGCTGCATTTTCCTTATTTTGTCCCATTGATTCCGTATAATTGTTGCGCAGACAGGACACGGGTGGGATTCAACGATCTGTGGGATTGATAAACTTCATGTAGTTTGCTTGAGGTTATTCCCGCGCAACAGCAAGTTTGGATGTCCAGGATGGCTGGTGCACGGTTTAAAAAGTCTAAATACTTCTTGGTAAACTGTAGTGGTTTGCCACTGCGAGTTATTGCGACAGGCCGAGCGGTGAAAGGGGCGACAATAGACTTGGAATGGCGCGAAAGTGTTGGGGAACATTCCCGATTCCTTCACAAGATGTTGCCACGTCAGGAGTGGAACATTTGGGTGGTGGTGAGGACTGCACCGCTAGTAGATTGAGGGTTGTTGTTAAGTTTGTGGTGGAGAGTTGAACGGGTGAAAAAGAACAAGAGTGTCAAAGGGATAAAATCTTGGGTTGGTTCTGGGAAATGATGGAATGAAGGCATGATGTCCGATTGGAAAAGGCCGAAAAGGTTACACGCAACTACGATGCTGGACAGTTGAAGTGATGCTCTTCCTTTGTTTTGAAATTCCTGAGGGAAGTGTCGAAAAGTCAGCGGCGACGAACGGGTGGTCAGCCGGAGCATTGGTGAGGATATGACACGCTGGTCGGCGAAGCTTTGAAACTTGATGAAAATGTGTGACATGGCTCGAGTTCCGATGTAAAAAAGGTGAAGAAAAAGATGATGGCAAAGACAAATGTCCCAAACTCTTCTCCAAAAATTGGAGAGGGGCGGAGGGGTGCGAGGAGCGACCCTGTTGATGGCAGGAAAGAGCCGAAGGATCCCCGGAAGAAGGCCTAGGGGACAGAACTGTTTCGTTTCAAAAACCATTGGTTAGCTGGACGTGGTGAGTGAGCCTCGCTTCATAATGTGGTTCGACCCTGGGAAACGACAGGGAGGGAACCACGGTGTCTTGGCAGCATGGATGGCATGGTTCGAAGTCAGTAATGGATTCCAAGACGGCGATGCTGTGAAAGATTGTGAGTTCTATCGCCTTCATGCTTGGGCCGTTGGGTTGGTTCCAGTACAGTGGGACAGTGGCCTCTTTCGTGGTCGACGAAAAGGGCAGTCGATGTGAGAGTAGGAAGTGTGGGTCAATCCTGGGAAACGACAGAGAAGGATCCACGATGTCTTGACTGTTTCAACGGTGAAAGGCGGCCATGGTCGACGATGAGTTGGTGGTGTCGTGATGAAGACCAGCTATAGAAGTAGCCATCGCCGAAACGAAAGACCGGTTGGTCGGCTGCTGGTTTTCACCAGTGTCTATCGCCATGTAGCCAGCGAAAGAGACACCTTTTCATACATAAAAAAAAGGAATACTTGGTAGGACGGTGAGTCTTCACGCATACAACAGAAAGCAAGCATCTAAAGCCATCGAATGTAAATTTAAGGCAAGGGTAGGGAAGAGGCTTAAAAAATATCTTCCCCAACTGGTCGTTTATTGTCTTTCACTCTTGTGTATCCCTAAGAAATGTTTAACCATGATTGTTTAGAAGCCAAGGAAGCCTTGGAATGCTAAAAAAAAAGCCCTTTGAGAGTCTTGGGCTTTGCCCCAAGCCCTACAAGGGAGCTTACAGCTCTTCCCGCAAGACCCCCTAGCTGGTGTCAATTAGCCGGCAATTTTGACTTGTCTTTTTCCCAATTTCCCCCAGTTTGTCGAGTACCCCTAGTTTGCTCTGTGCAATAAACTGTCAATGTCCAGCTCTACAAAAAAACACTTTAAACACTTAGGGGTGTGGTTTACAAGTAATCTTAAGAGTGAAATTCACTGCAATAACATTGTCAAAACTGCTCGGCAGAGAATGGCAATAATTAAAAGATGTTTTACTTCTGGTGATGTAAAGACCCTGTGCTGGGCCTTTATTGTATTTGTTAGGCCTATACTGGAATATGCAAGTCCAGTCTGGTCTCCACATTTGATAAAGAATATAAGCCATATTGAGTCTGTTCAGGGAAAGTTTACAAAGTATTTGCCAGGTATGAAATGTAAAACTTACACAGAACGTTTGAAAATTTTAAATATGGATTCACTGGAAGTGAGGAGACTTAAACAGGACCTAAACCTGACCTTTTCAATTTTACATGGATTGACCGATTTGGGGTGCAACCATTTCTTTTCATTAAGGGAAGGAAACCGGACAAGGGGTCATATCCTTAAATTAATAGTAAAGACTAGTAGGAGGGATTGTCGTAGGTTTTTCTTTTCTAATCGTGTCGTAGGTCCCTGGAATGCTCTTCCTGCTGATGTAGTCACGGCACCAACACTTGCTACTTTTAAAAAGAGGCTGAATAATGTTGATCTCACCAGATATGTAAAGTTTTCGTAGTTTTTAAGACAATGGTATCAACCTGCTACTTTTATTGTAAATAAGTGTACTTTTATTAATTTTAATTAAGGCAGGGAATAAGTGGATAAATCTATCCCTTCCCTGTTCTTTTGTGCTGAGATCGCAAATATATACTGACTCAGTGCTGACCACTTTTGCTGTGGGATTTTTACCAGTATCATTTTTTTTTTATGCATTAGGAATGCAAATTGGTCTTGGCCAAGCTTTGCTTTACTTTATTTTATTGCAATATAAGAATTAGTGATAATGACTCCCGGCGTTTCCCCTCATTTGTCCCTCACGTTTGGCGATGCCAACGGGGACCATTGCGTCCCTGGTAGGTCTAACCTTGGTGGTAAGGCATTCGTGACCCCAACCAAATTCCATCAACCCTACCTCTACTGTCGCGCCATTTGTCTGCATTTTAAACTTTTGTAATCTATGACTTTTAGTTTTAATTTCGAATGGCTGTTAGTGATCGACAGGTCCTTGCCATTCCGGTTGCGTTTGCAACAAATTTATTTATTTATTTATTTATTTATTTATTTATTTATTTATAAAAGTCAAGCTTTGCGTATACTGTAATCTTACAAGCTACTCTGTCGTCTGGTTTAGACAATCCCTAATCGCACATCTACATAATAAGATCGTTGAAACTAATACTTGAAAACGTCACCAATTGAACACCGTACGAAAATACCGGTGGCGCCATCTAGCAGCAGTGATATTGTTAAACGTTACAGCTTGCTCCCAGGTGCACGAGGACGTGCCAAATTTTCACTTAATAATTAAGGGGACTCGTGGCGTATTTGTTTCGTTAAAAGAAAATGTGCATTCCTTCGCTTGATGCAAGCAAGTGCTAGATAGTTACTAGAAAGCGCTAAAAGTTGTCAGAATCTGCAGACTTTCAATCGGTGATAGTGCCACTTTTACGTAAAAGAACCGACGGCATCGCGCATCTGGTAGGAGGGAAGCATTGGGGGAAGCTTTTCAGGACAACATGCTTGTCAAGGGGCAGCTTATAGACCGTCTTTTTGAGTCTCATTGATTTTCGGCCAGCATGAACATGAACGTGGATGAATGTGATAGAAGTGATCATAGAAACGGGGGAGCGGGAGTATTAGCGGTGGGGTGGGGTATATCATGAGTCACAGGATGCGCTGGTAGAGTGAGCGAAGCGAACGAAAATCAGCGTGTATTAGCCAGTGTGCGCAAAAAGTTGAAGAAACTTAATTCGGTCAAACGTGGGCATATATACACATGTGCTACCATACCTAGCCGGTTTTGCAAAGCGTGCAATTAACACCAACCGTGCTTCAGCTAGCAAAACATGCTTTCTGCACATGCAATTTGTACGTCATGTAACCAACCTATTTTGTTACGGTAACTTACCTCAATGGACATGAACGAGCGATTCTGCGGCAGCGCTGTTTCGGTGAAAGCTATTTGTGTTCGCCAAGTGCTGGTTCGTTGTCGGCAACAGGCCACGTGCTATCCTCGCATGCAGCGCGCAAACGAACCGAAATATTCGAACGTTAGACGCGGAGGGCCGGTTCAAAACACGGTGTTGGCGCCAACAGGGTCAACATGTTCTACCTTTCTATAGGCCACGAACTATTCGGTATGAACACAGTTTCTAGGTGGCATGTTGACTAGGTCTCTATGTTTCAAAATTCACTATGGTGACTTTTATGCGACACGTGTTGCCCTATTGAACCAATGCTCGTGGACACAATGGTAACATGGATCGATGTGAACGGTATCGACCGTTTGAAGGCGTGCTCAAATGGCTCGACCTCTGGTGGCATGATCGTTGCGTGATGATCAGCGATGCAAGCGCTTTTTCGAGTCAAAAGGGTCTTTAATATTTATATATTCTTTCAATGATGTGATAGCTACTTCAGTGGCCGGTCGGTCGTAAGGCTGAGTTAACATATCCAATTCTTCGTGGTGAGAGAGCTTGTTTAGGTTTGCCGATTCCCGATACCGAGCTGTCGATACGAATACCCGAGTCTGTCTCCAGATCTCAACAATGATCGTAATATTCAAGACGAAAACTTTATGTTTGATTACCATCCTTTGTTTATAACAATGAAGCACTGTTCTGTGCTGGACGAATGTTTGGCTTGAATTTAAAGCTTTTAAAACTTCACTTCACTTCAGTTGTGAAATCCACCCAAAACCAAAACTGGTATAAGAGAAGCCGCCAAGTTTCCAAAAAAGGGTCGGCCTTTGAGAGTAGTGATATCATTCAACCAGGGAGAGGCCGCCAAGGTTAACCCTATTAGCCAAGTTAATCAAACTGAATTCTACTTTGGACGTTAAATGAAAACTTGAAGATTGCTACCACTATTTAATTTTCGAACTATTAGTATAGGTGCGATTAAGTTGGCTAATACAATTAACCTTGGCGGCCTCTCCCTGGTTGAATGATAACACTACTTTCAACGCCAGATCCTGTTTGGAAACTTGGTGGCTTCTCTTATACCAGTTTTGGTTTGGGATGATCCTCCCAACCGACCCACTTCCACATAAAATCACTAGATTGGGATGCATTTTAGGCCTCTTAGTTAGAATATTCTCCCACAACCCTAGGCCCAACTTCAACTCAAACTTTTAATAACCATTTAAACTTAACGTTCATTCCTCTTACAGTCATTTTTGTGACCGAACCCGCAATTCATGCGAGCCAATAAAGTAACCATGATCTGAACCACTGTTTGGGTAACGTTGTTGCATCATCATAGGTTTAAAGAAGCTTTGAGCGTTAGGTTTTGGATCAAATTCGTTCCCAATTTTAGCTACCAACCTTCTAAAACTCCCGATTTCCCCTTTATTCCCCGTCAGTCATGTTGTGAACAGCTTAAAGGTACATGCATCCATGTTGGCTTTTTTGTATGACACAGTTTTGCGACATTAGTTCAAACGTACGTGTATGTTGCCAACACATTCATTTTCTTGTTTTTTTTCTTTCGTGCGAAATGGTTTTGCGACATTAACTCTAACCTGTGTAATTGTTGCAAACTGCCATTCTCAACGGGTCGCACGACATACCGGAAGGATTTAATGTCCCTTTAAGGAAAACACGAAACCGAGTTCCCAACCGTAGTTAATCGGTGGCAGAGCTCAGCCTGAGGGAGTTGACCATATCGGTGACTGGGAATGAAATCCTGGCAATGTCCCTGCCAGTAAGTTCTGGCCAGGTAGTGTGAGAGACTCTCAGCCTCCTTTGGGGGTTGCAGGATCTATCATGCCGTATTCTGGGCACTATCTTGGGCCCATTAATTGATCGGAGGTATGCCGATTCGCATCCCCGCGTTTGCCTCTACTCTTACTCCTAGCTGTCGACGCACCATTAACCCTCAGTTCCACCACCCCCACTAGAATTCTGTCTAAAATGTCTATAAAGTTTAAAATTGAGCCAATTTATCTATACGAACATCAGTTTGATTCAGATGACCTAAGGCTCCGAAAAATAAAATTAAAGAAAAAACTAGTTCTGACTGTCATATCTATCTTGGACCGTTTCTAGCAGTCCTTAAGCCTCAGCATGAGCGTCCATGATTGTAAAACGTCAAACTTTGCAACACGTACTTTCCCACAGAATTGACACATACCAACGAAATTCGGTGTTTGGGGGTCGTGTCGTACTTTTTCACTGAAGTAAAAATTTTAATGACAACAATTGAAGCGTTTAGCCTCCACAGTATAGTCATTTATTATTGTTGTTGGTGTTGTTGTTGTGACTCTTTGTCCTCACCTGGATATCGAACCAATGAACAGATTTCTTTTTGTTTTTTGTAGATTAAAACGTCGGTATGAACAAGACCTAGGGCCTTTTGAAACTTATTTTAATGTGACTACAATATTCTTGTTGTTGTTGTTATTCTTGTTAAGGAAATTTTGCACTCACCTGGAGATCGAACCAATGAACCGATTTTCAATTTCTGTAGCTTAAAATGCAGGTATTGACAAGATATCAGGGCCTTTTATGTGCTATTTTAATTTGGCTGCGAAATTATTGTTGTTGTTGTTGTGCTTCTTCTTCTTGCAGGAAGTTTGCTTTCACATAAAGATCGAACCAATAAACCGGTTTCCAATTTCTGTAGCCTAAAATGCAGCTATTGGCAAGAATCAGGGCCTTTTATGTAGTGTACTATTTTAATGTGACTACAATATTGTTATTGTTGTTCTTCTTCTTGGACGAAGTTTGCTTTCACATAGCGATCGAACCAATAAACCGATTCTCTCTTATAGCTTAAAATGTAGGTATTAACAAAGGCCACGGCCATTTGAACGTGACTACAGTTCTTGTTGTTATTCATTATGGGGAAATTTTGCTGCATCTTAAAGATCAACCCATAGAACCGATTGTCAATTTTTAGAGCGTAAAATGCAGCTATTAAAAAGGACCAAAGCCTTTTGAACACTATTTTAATACGACTACAATATTGTTGTTGATTTTGTTATTGTTATCGGGATTCTTTGTCCTCATCCGGAGATTGAACCATTGAATCGATGATTTTTTCTTCTTTCATAACTCAAAACGTAGGTACCAACAAGGTACAGGGCCAGTTGAACGCTATTTGAATGTGACTACAATATACTTGTTGTTATTCTTCCTGAGGACATTTTGTCCCACCTAGACATCAAACCAAGCTAGCATGGCAGCCATTAGGCTTCTATGGGAGGCAACCTTCATCGGGTAGGGTGACAACTATCCACCAAATTAACGTTACCCGTGTAGAAATAAAAAAGAAATATTACTCATTAGTTTGGTTATATTACCCATAAGTACAGAATTAGCATCAAATTTGCTTCATCGGGTGGCAACCTTTATTGGGTAGGGTGCGAGCTATCCACCAAATTAATGTAAAATGTGTAGGAATAACAAAGAAATATTACTTATAAATTGGTTTGGTTATATTTCTCATAAGTATAAATAAGTACTAAAAACAAGCTTTAAAGGGATATACCTCCCAACGCCATTTTTCTCGATCCACCACATCAAGTACGACCCCAAAGGTCTATTTCCTTACCGTTAGTCAATCCCTTGGTAAAAATCCGTTTCAAAATGTGGCGTCTAGGAGATATTCTGTTGAATAATTGTTAACTTTATTTACTGCGTCCCGCAGTATATGATCCTTTGTGGGCTTACAATAATCATGACGTTCTTCTCTGAGTGTGCATGTACTAATTTTCTAATAATTACCATGAGATCAATAATCTAAAAGATTAATGCGGTAAAAATTAAAATTAATTATTCCAATAGATCGCCGAAGCAAAATTATAAGACACTAGCCTAGAAAATCATAAATTGTGATGTTGAAATACGAGAATCATTCCGGTTTGTGACGACACAATCTTTAACTGGATGCTGTTTCGAGTTCTATTCCCAAAGACAACCGAGACGGCAGCTAGCTACATTCCTCGCTGTGAGGAACGCAGCTACCACCCCCAGCCGACCTTGGCGCTGGTAAATGCGCGGATGGCGATCTGTGCGTGGCTATCCTTTTAATAAGTGTACAATTTGCTTGTGCCATTGCATTCTGGTGTGATTTCGAAATACCCCTTCACGCAACAACAAAACTATTCCTTCGACAAACTATCCTTTCGTACATTGTCGAAAGAACCGAGTGCTCTGGGAATCAAGAGTGGGTTCTCCCGCTGACAATGGCATTGTAACAGTGGTTCGTTGTTCGAAATCCACGACGAGAACCATAGGCGTGTGGTAAAAGATCGAAAACGAAACTCACAAGTGTGAAAGAACCCGCCAAGTTTTAGCGAATCAAAGTAGTGATATCAGAGCCAAAATGGTTGCCACCAAGTTGCTACATTAGTTGCCAAGCTAATCCCACCGAGTATTAGATCAAAGGTTAAATCAAAAACCTGACCATTGCTACTATCGGTAGCAATGGTCAAGTTTTTGATTTAACGTGTGAGGTAATAAATAGTCGGTGGGATTAGCTTGGCAACTTGGTGGCAGCTATTTTGGCTCTGATATTACTACTTTGATTGGCTGGAACTTAGCGGATTCTTTCACCCTTGTGGGTTTTGTTTTAGATATCACTTCTTTTGTAGTTTTTTTTTTCTGGCATTTTATTTTAGCTACTGCCCAGCCAAGTTTGGTCGAAAAATCTTGAATACTAACGGAGATATTAATTTTTTTTTAAAGTTTTGTTGCAGTGAGGACTTCAATCATATAAATTAAAGCGGTTGCTGATTTGCATTCAACCATAAACAATAAGCAATTTTCAAGTTTTCATGTAACGTCCAAAGTATTATTCGGTGCGATTAACGTGGCGAATGTTTTGGGGGGGGGGGGGGGGTGGATATCACTCCTTTGAAGGGCCGAACCATTTGGAACTTGGCGGTCCCTTTTAGCGGTCTTGGTTTTTGATATATCACTTTTTTTTTAATTGTGTATTAGACTCAAGTAGCCTGCAGATGTGTAATAAAGTACCACGTCAACAATAGGTTGAGTGGTAATGTTTCTAATTTTTTTAATTTCGTATCACTCCTTTGAGAGGCTGAACGATTCTCAACTTAGTTGCATGGTCTTCGGTTTTGATTTAATTTTTTTAATTTAAAAAAAATTTATTTATATCACTCCTTTGTGAGGACGAGCCATTCTCAACTTGGCCTTTTTACCAGTTTTTTTGGCTTTATTTTGACATTTTGTTTGTTTTTCGTGAATTGGATATAGACACAATTTCGTTGGCAACGTTGTTTAGATTTGTTTAAATAAACGCGTCAGTATACACGTTGTCAATGTCCAATCAGATACGATGCCGACAATACTAACAATGGTTATAACAGTACTTTTGTACTTACGCACCCTCCCATGCCATTCCCTTTACACCCCCAGGCTCCAAACTAGAGAAGGTATGCAGTTCGTATCATAATGCAGCCATTCGTCCAATTTCATAGCTGGAATCCTTCCCGTTACCTTGGTATCGGTGAATAATTACCTTATGGAAATTAACATGGGGATGAGCGGACTAGAAGCTAGAAGTAGAAACTAGAAACTAGTATCACATTTATAAAGTCATTGAGGGTTAAATTTTGCATTGTTAGCCGCTTAGCTAACATTCCTACATAGGTTAATTTTTGTCAGGTGGGTCATTGCTGTTTATTTTACCCCAATTTAAGCTTTTGTGCCGTATTATCATTTTTCCCCAAGTGCCTGAAATATGCCCAACTATGGTTCAGGATATTAGACACTTACGCTACGGCGTCGCGCTACAATGGTCTAACTCCTCGACAATTGAATTGATGTGATGTTTGTTGCCTAACTTGGCGCGATGCACACTAGCGTGTGTCTAGATAGTGCATTGCTTGTAACAATCCTTCTACACGCGAATGCCGCAACAATAACATTTCGACACAACACGTTTTCGAACCACAGCCTTGGTGCGCCATCAGACCATTGTTGCGCACATCATACGATCGGCTCGCTCGCATGCGCGGACAGGCTTTAAATATCATGCGATGCAAAAGTACTGTACGTACGGCCATTACTGCGACGACATCCTTCGCTATCATGGAATCGAATTGCAACCCACGACCACAGCGATGCCAGCAGCCCAACCTCAAAATCATGTCTTCAAACGCAACGGGTATCTCCACGAACCATATAGGCAGCAGTCGTAGCAGAATCCATCCGATTCTAACGAAAAGAGTACGACGACCCAACTTCACTCCTTACGAATTGGAGGCTCTGGTCGCTGCCATGGAGGTTCGGCCGGATTTGGTGACGGGACGGTTGGGCGGCACCTACCAAAAACAGGGGGACCTCAACAAAGGTTGGGAAGACGTATGCGCAGAAGTCAACGCATTTAGCCTAGTGGAGAGAGAGGTACGCGAGTGCAAGGACAAGTGGACGGATCTCAAATACCGGACGAAGATTAAAGCCGTTAGAAGCAGAGTTCATACCGACGATAGCAATAACTCCTCTCCATCGCAGCAAGCCGTTTTGTCCCCAGTCGAGGAACGAGTAATGGATTTAATCATAGATCGAATTGCACCTGCGGACGAATCCACTGCCGAGTCGACGTCCTCCAAAGATCAGTTTGATATGGCGACTCCCGATTCACGTCTAAAGACTCCTTTATCCGTAAGTATTGATAATATCCTTAAAAGATATTTTCGTTGTTTAGTATAATAGACCTTTTAGGCGTAGTTTCATTTAGGTTTCATTTAGGGTTTTTTTTTTACGTTAAATTACGCCAGGTGAAGTTGTGGTATGATTGTCTTCGCGTATTGCCGTTGCATTAAATGTGGTAGCCCCCTGTCCTAACGGCATTTTTGCTGCTGTTGTATCGTGATGTTATTATAGTGTAGGTTAGTTGCCTTCGCTTGAATTTCATCGGGCAGGGAACTAGTTTCGTGCGGGAACAATTTTGACAACGTTGGCAAAAGGTGGAAAGCTCATTTGAGCTGTAGCGAAAACTTACAAATTTTACAAAATACCTTAACTTATGTCAAAATCGTATATCTATAACACGCCGGAAATTGTGATTCTACTTTAATCAACCTCGTTGTTTCCTGACGCTGATTTTAGTTAGGTTACGACTGATTGAATTTTTGTCGAATTTCCATGGTGTAGTAAGGCTAGTTAATGCGGTGTTTAGGAATTGGGGAGGGGGATAGAAACTGAATATGGTGAAGTGCTAACCTAAACTTAGCATTAATCGAATCGCATCGAAACTGGACTATGTTTAAAACAGGATCGTTACTCAATTTTATTCGGGGGGGGGGGGGGGGAGGCAAGACAGAATTTGAGCGCCCATAATGCGAGACTTTTTTCGGATTTGGCAAATGAGGCACACACAGGGGAAAAGCGAAGTGCATGGGGGGGGGGGGGGGGGGGGGCATCCAGAGCCGCAATTACATTCTTTTTTCTTTAACTAATCTTGATTTATTAGTTCTATCGTTATCGTTGTGGTGATTACTAAGGAGGGCCCTCAGTTCGTATGGGGCCCCGGATTTGTTCCACCTCACCACCATTCCCATCCGTACTTGTGGCCCTGGGGGCATCATAGCCTATACCAGTTAAGGGACCTGGGAGTGCGCTGTGAGCTCCCTCCACGACCCCCACCGTGGGGTCCGGGGAAGCTGATGGATTTTCAGGTATTCTTAAGCCTTTCCCGGCTTCAAGCAATACGATTTTCACATTTCTTAGTGCTTCACAAAAATGAAAGAATAAATTATCAGTAGGAGCTGTTTTTATTTATTTTTTTATTTTTAAATCCTTTCCATGCTCTAAATTAACTTTTGCAGGCTTTAGAAGAATGCTCGATCCCCAGTTTATACATGAAGACTCAGCCGCTGTATAGAGCAGTGTCATGTGAAGTCATATTGGCTACAAGAGAGATAGCTGCAAGGGGCACTAGATTAAAATGGAGGATTAAACAACGGCACTTCTAGTCAAGGCAGTGCTTTGAGTGCGGATTTCATAGGCTTAAAAAAACGTTGTTTTCTCCAATCGCTTATGCTGCTAGGTTGTAATCGGAAAAGAAAAGATTCCACTTGCTTAAAAATGTCAGCAACTGCCAACAAATCGACAAAAATCGCGCGTTTTAGGCCTACGAAATCCGCTCTAACAGCATTGGCTTCAGTAAGACGCCCTTCTTTTTCCCCTCTAGTGACCCTTGCAGCTATCCCAGTAACTGGCTGCAGCATAGAGTTATATACAATAATACTACGTTGTGTCACTGCCCTATAGGCTACTTACTGGGGAGAAAAATCTATGTGTGAAGAAGTACACCCTATCAAGAATTCGTCAAGTTCCGTTCTTTTGTTACCGTATCCTACTTCTATACTTCTAGCAGTTTGGGGTCACTTGACAAAACTGAGTGACAGATAAAAAAAACAGGGAAAGTGGGTAATTTACTTTTACTTTGAAAAAAAAAATGCACACATGAAGTCTGTCTGTTAATTATCGACATTATAATTTCACTCAATCAAGACAGCTTTGGTTTTATTTTGCGGACTTTTGCCGACTTGTGCTAAGAGTTGGAAGGGGTGGTAAGCCATCCCCTCCATTCTGCCCCGTCTCCTCCCCCGATATCTGACCTTAACCCCCCCCCCCCCCCTCCCCTGGTTATTCGTCCGTACAGGGTGGTCCACAAAAAACTGACTACCCAACATTTTCCAAGTCCAACTTTTCTAGTTAGCACCCCTCAGAACCAGGAAAGGACAGAAATCTTCCAAGTTTCATTAGCTTTGATTTCTGTTCTCTCTTGATTCTGAGGGGTGCTAACTAGAAAAGTTGGACTTGGAAGATGGTCGCCAGTTTTTTGTGGACCATCTGTCTTGTAGGATGAACTGTTGAAAACATTGATACATCTGGTTTATCATGTGTGTGTCCAGTTGGTTATGCTCAGCAAACTTTTGTTTGTAAACAAAAGGTCGCAATAGAAATGATTGCACTAAATCGTCGATAATCGCCCCCGGCCCCCCCCCCCCGAAGATGCTGCCCACTCCCACTCGGTTCAGTCGGTTCAGGCCCGTCAGATCGAAAGGTTTCAATCTAACGGGAAAATAGATTTCTATCTGTGCGAATTTTTCTTTTTCATAAAATGGGAATTTTTTTCTATCTAATGAGATTTATTTCCTATCTAATGGGATTTATTTTTTCTATGTAAAGGGATTTCTTTTCTCGCTTAAAGGAGCGTCGTTCAAGTATTACGCCGTCAAGCAGGGGGAGGGGTTTCGCTCTTGATCACGATTGCTGACAGAGGGGTTAGCAGTTGATGACGTAAAATGGTGGCACCATTATTAGACTGAAGCCTGCTAGGTATACACCCATTTAACTCGTACGTATTAAATACACTCTGTCTTTATACATTTTTTCCTGCGAAAATGTGTAATTCGATGACATTTCCTGCCGCCAACTTGGTCCATGGATAATGACAGTCAAATAGACGTTGGTCCATGGCGAGTGACGGTCAGATAGACGTGTTGTGACAAAGACGGGTTGTCCTATATAGGTATGAATGGCATTTGTGCAAATAAGGATTTGCATGGACGATCGTTAAGAAGCAGGTCTGTTCGGCAATACCTTTTTTTTTTTCGTATGGAAAATGAAGATGATCGCCACGCCAAGAGCTCGTGGCTCATCAAAAAATAAGAATAGCCCCGGACAGAAAATGCAAACTAGTGAAAACAAAAAGATTCTACTCATAATTTGTGAACGTTATGAACTGGTTGTGCCGTACCTGATTAGACATTTTTTTTTTTTTTTTCCAAGTGGTTGGGAAAAAAATTCTATTTGACGGGAAAAAAAAATTCGTTTGACGGGAAGTGCACATTTTCTGTCTGATGGTAATTCGATCCCATGGGATATTCAATCATTTCAAACTTATGTAAATGTTGCCAACGTAGTTATTTTCTTGTTTTTTTTTTCTTCTTTCGTGCGAGATGATTTTGCGACATTTACTTGTGTACTGTGTTGCAAACGCTGTTTTCAACGGGTCAAAATATTGGCTTGGTTAGCTATCGATTTAAATTCTGACTGATGCATCCCTAACCCCCTTAAATTATTTTTTGAAAAAAAATTGCATGGGGAAGAAATAGTTCCTAATAGTGGGTTTTCAGCCGAAAAAAGTGAGGCATTCAGAAAAAAGTGAGGCATTCAGAAAAAAATGAGGCATTCAGAAAAAAGTGAGGCATTCAGAAAAAAAGTGAACGTGTGGAAGTCCTGCGTCTTCTGTGGGTGGGACATTCCGGGGAACGGATTTTAAATTATTATTATAGATATCACTCAGCCATAGCTTAACTATTTCTCTGCACCTGGAATAAATAGCCATAGCTTCAAGGGAAAGAGCTGCAGTTTCTTTTCTGAACAGTAACTATCGCCTTCAGCTGACAGAATGCGGCAGGAGGACAAATCAATCAAATCGGTGGTGCTTTCGACGGCCATATTGTCCAGTGTAATCGTACATGCTAGTTTTCACCCAAGGTCCGGCCTGTACTGTAGTAGAGCCCTGGTTTATATTGCAATATCTAAATATAAGTATGTTGCAGTTCTTATTACTGGTGTTTTTGCTACGTGTGTTGTTAACCATCATTCACCATTGAAGTACTCTTAATAATAAAGGTAATAAAAGTACTTCAATGGCAGTAGCGACCCTAGAGTGCAGGGTAGATTAGTAGGTAGTGACGCTATTCTGAAAACGTGTTTAAAATAATACCTGCTTCCTCCAACGGCACCAGAAGGCAGCACTTGTCTGGTTCTCGTAGGAGGCAAAACTTGAAATAAAAAATGGCGGCATCGTTGCCATGGCAACCATGGTAATAGCAACAGTACCTGCATAAATTGATGAAGTACTTGTGCGTGGCAACATCCGAAGTTGAAGAACTTAACTCTTGTGTTCGATTCAAATTGTATACAGGGTGTCCCAAAAGTCCCAGAATACTCTCAAAACTTTTTAAGAGGTTGAAAGAAAATAGTGAAACTCTGGCAATGTAAGTTTGGTTAAAGGATCTACCTTTTCGTACAACCGACATTACGCCTGCCCCCTCCCCTTGGAGGGGCCCTAGGGGCCGCAACTCAGTAATTTTCAATGGAATGGGGAGGGGGGTAAATAAATACCTTATTTGAAAGGTCCTCATTAGGCGAGAAAAGTGTCGTAACGATAGCTTTGATACAATAAGCCCATCCAAAATGGCAGCCGGTCAAACATTAGGAATTTTCTCTGCATCCCTTACTCAAGGCAAAGACATCATAAAGGGACGTAGGTTGCAGCAAAATGCTTCGTTCAATTTAGTTGGATCACACCTACAACCTCTTTTGCGGTTTGAAACTCAAGAGTGTGGGCCTTAGTGCCCCCCCCCTCCCCCCGTTGCCTTCCCTGGGGGGATGGAGAGAGGGGTGGGCACTAAGGCCCGCACTCTGGCCTTCAATCCGCAAAAGACATGGGTGTAATCCAACTAAATTGAACAAAGTATCTTGCTGCCACCTACGTCCCTTTATGATGTCTTTGGCCTGAGTAAGGGATGCAGAGAAAATTCCTAATGTTTGACCGGCTGCCATTTTGGATGGGCTCATCGTATCGAAGTTATCGTTGCGGCACTTTACTCGCCTAATGAAGACCTTTCAAATAAGGTATTCCTTTACCCCCCCCTCCCCCCATTCCATTGAAAATTTCTGAGTTGGCGTAATGCTAGTTGTACAAAAAGGTAGATCCTTTAACCAAACTTACATTGCCAGAGTTACACTATTTTCTTTCAATCCCTTAAAAAGTTGTGAGGGTGTGCTGGGACTTTTGGGACACCCTGTATAGTTCGTTACAATAAACGTAAACCATGGAAAAAGCTTCAGCCTGAACAGCCAATGAGCACGCTTCACAGACGTTCTCGGAACACAAAACCATGCGTTATACTTAGCTCCACTCGTAACGACAACCCGTTATAGATTGAATATTGGGTTTAAAAAGTAAAACTTGATCAGCCAGTTCTAATCTTTATCTTAAAATTATTTTAATATCTTAATTTGAATTATGATATATTTTAAGCGATTAATTTTGTATTCTTATCGTGATCAATTTCTTTTAGTGATGCTAAGTAGTTTTGATCCCCATGATGCTTTGCGCTTCCTGGTATGTGACGACAGCTCCCTCTGGCGGTAAATCGCTGAAAGCAGGTACTAGTTTCGTCCAAATGTTTACCCTAGTCAGAGAAAGATTGGCACCACCTCTATAGTCTCCTACCCTGCTAGAGTGAATGAAAAGTGTGTGGTTAATATTTAATTGTAATGGCTTTGGTCGTATTGGCAATCACAAATCGTTTTTTATTCGCAGGCTGGAGACGAATTTTGAATTTGTAAATTTACAAGCCTAATTTTATTCATTTTTTGTCAGCAAATAGAAAACGTTCGACCTTCAGATGGTGTCAATGTGCCTCGTAATTCGCCATCATTAAAAGAGAACACATCTCCACCAGAGAACGCCAACATCTTACCGATTCTCGTGAAAGAACCCCGGTACGCTGTAAAGGCCATTCAGTGCCGTTTGCCACAGAACCAGATGCCAGCCATTAGGCGTGAAGAACTTCCGCTTTCATTTCCGCCGGAAGCAGCGTTGACCAGCCGGGAACTCGTTGCTGTTGCCGTTGACATCCGGGAGGAACTTCGCAGTCTCGTGGATTTGGAGAGGGAAAAGGTGGAGCTGAAAAAGCGAAAATTAGATTTGGAGTTTGCCCGGCTTCATCTACAAGCCAAACAGTTTGGATTCCAATTGGTGAAGACGGAACTGTAAAATTTCGGTAATCTTCAGTACAAGAATGTAATCAATCGTCACCGAAGTTGGTTGTCAAAAGTGTTTGTTTTTATCAGACGTAGTTTTTTAAGCAGATTTTACTCCAAGAAAATTTTTGAATGGTAATTCTCCTGAAATGGACATTTTTTTTTAAACCTGGTGTAAAATTAAGGATTGCATTTGCTGGTCCATACCACTAAAGGGACCTTTAACCATATGGGTGGAAAAGTTATTCTGTTTTTCAAATATACTAACCGCAGGAAATCATTTCATCCAATCGAATTAACATCGACATTTCTGATAACTGACATTGGAATCATCGCAACCTTTCACTTGAGATCAAGTTGCCACACTCGGTGCGTTCCTTCCTTTTCCCCAACCATGATCGAAACAACAGAACAAGGAGTTTTAATAGCAACACCCAGTAATGCAAATGAAAATTGAGGTAATAGCAAACACCCAGTATTGCTAACAAAAACTGAACTCTGGTAGCACACATTCAGTATCGCTAACATGTATTTCCCGATAACTTATCATTGGCAATGTTTTAATAGTCAATAGTTAAAGTTGAGTTTCAATAGCAAATATTCACTGTGTTGGCCAGTGCTCAACACTAAACTTAGTAGGAGTTTATTATTGATCTTAGTAATTTATCATTGCCAATGTTTTGAATTCGTGTTGGCCAGTGCTAAACACTGATCTTAGTGCAGTCTATCATTGATAGTCAATAGATAAATTTGATTTTCAATAGCAAATATTCTCTATGTGGGCCCAGTGCTAAACACTGACCTCAGTAGAAATTTGTCAATGATCTTGGTAGTAATTAGCATTGCCAATGTTAGTCAATAGCTAAAGTTGAGTTTCAATAGCAAATGTTCGTTATATCGGCCAGTGCTAACTACTGATCTTAGTAGGAGTTTGTCATTGATCTTAGTAGTAATTTATCATTGTCATTGTTTTGGTAGTCACTAGCTAAAATTGAATTTTAATAGCAAATATTAACTATGTCGGCCATTCGCTATGTTGGCCCAGTGCTAAACACTGACCTCTGATCAATTTGTCAATGATCTTGGTAGTAATCAGCATTGTATGTCTTAGTATGTTGGCGAGTGATAACCACTGATCTTAGTAGCAGGTTATCATTGATCTTGGTAGTAATTTAGCATTGCCAATGTTTTGATAGTCAATAGCTAAAGTTGAGTTTTAATAGCAAATATTCGCCATGTTGGCCAATACTAACAGGTTCTTAGCAGCAACTATCCATTGTTGTAAACTGTTAGGTAATGGATCATTGCCAGGTTTCAAAGTTCGGTATCCTGGCTTGGAAATTTGAGTTTTAATTGGAATAGCCTTTTAGCAAATTGATAGCAAATTAAATAAATGTAAATTTATAGTGCATGGGCAATAGTTTTGCCAAACTGAATTTACGGTGTCCTAACATATTTCCTATGTGATTAATACGTAAATTTTATATTTTTTCTTGCCTGTCTGCAACCTACTGATCAGCTGTGAAAATGTCTACACTAAGTAGTATTCAAAACTGTCGACATGCAACGAGCCATGGTAAATTGAGTTTGCGACCGTAGTAACTTAGTTATCGCACGTAATTCCTGAGACATGTTCGAAGCCGACGATTGTTTTCAGTGTATAGTTTTGGCATCGTTTCGGTGAAGTTTCAAATCTTTTCATTCTACGTCCGTACCTTTTTTTTTCGTAATTGCAAATGCAGTTCTGTGGGTTTTTTTAATTTTTTTATTTTAATTGTACGCAACAATTTTTTGGTTCAGTCGCAACGCCTCTCGGAAATCTTCTACTTTCGTGTTTTTTGGTGTCGTTACCACACTGAACAAAAGTCAAAAAATAAAAAAACGAAAAGTGTTCACTATTTTCAGAAAAAGAAAATTTTAAGCGTGTAAAAATCTTTTGACATGGGGAGACATGGGAGTTCAGTAGTCCCAGTCGCACAACACTTTACTAAAATGGCCAAATTTTCGGCACACTTTTGGGGAAATTTTTCAAGGCTAGGGTTAAACTGTTGTGCAACCGGAACCTTGCCTTTAATTCGTTACTTTGCAACTGATTCGGTTTTCATTGACGTGGGATGTATTTTGTAGCCCCCCTGATAAGACTCGCAACCATATGCCACACTTACGACAAAAGACAGAAAATACAGGATTATACTTTCATCTAATAAATTTATTTTTCATAACTTTACAAATTAAATTGCAGTGATCTTTATAAATGACTACCTGTTTCAACTTTATTAGAATACAATAAGTATAATTTCTGTTCTGTGACAAACTAAGCCGTGAATAATTGTTAGTTTTCACAAAACTATACTATTATTCACAAATAAATTGTTATAAATTAGTGATGTATAAGATTTTATCTTAACTTTCATACTATGAATACGGAATGATGAATTACCACATAGGTTTGTAATGTACATAGTAATGCTTTACATAGTCGTAAGCATTTCACTGCTTCGGTATAATTACACAATTATTATGTAAGCCGAAGGGTGCTACAAGAAATACACTACATTAAACAGAAAACCCTCTTGAACAATTAAAGGAAAAGGTTTCTATATAGTAAACAGTTTGGTATACTGTAATGTTCAGTGCAATAATGGCAACATATTGGACTGGAGCAATGTGCATTGGTACTTGAACACATTGCATTGTTACGCCGGAAGTGCTTATGTTCTAACTTTTACTATACTCTTCCATTGTTGGACTGAAAAAGCCGTTACTAGATGTACTTTGAAACTCTTCATTAACATTCGTAAAAAGTTCGAAACACATTTTCGCTCACTTTCAAAATGCAGATATTAACAATACCTTGCTACTTTTCGACTGAAATGCTTCAGTCTTCATCAGGCATCCTAGGTAAGTGGCTTTTCTACATCTCCCCTACTGGTTTTTTGAACACGGCACCCATCTTGAAAAACGTTGTGGCCTCCCTTGGTTGCCGTGTTCAAAAAACCAGTAGGGGAGATGTAGAAAAGCCAATAACCTAGCTAGCCTGATGCTGTAGAAAAGCCAATTACCTAGGCTGCCTGATGAAGAAGCTGAAGCATTTCAGTCGAAAATTAGCAAGGTCTTCCATTGTTGGACCATTGTTGCAGTAGTGGATTTATATCGGTAAAACACATTGCTGAAACCATTGTCTTGCCACTAGTAAAGAACCAGTAGTGCTAGGCGTAACTAAGTAAGTAAACTGAAAATACTGTTCCGTTCTTACTTGCATAACTGAAAATTCCACCGCTATTAGTGTTTATGTATTCCAAATCGTTTCTAAAAGTATGAAATGCAGAGAAACATGAAAGTATTCACCCTTTAAATAAATGCCTCAATAAATGCCTTTTTTAAGAAAACAGTTCGATGCAAAAGGAACAAATTCATTTTTTTACTGGTTTGCGCTGTGAGTGTTAGACACAGGCGTACCTTAACACAGAATAGGTTTATAGGTTTAAAAAAAAAACTTTCAAAAAACATATTTCACCATTTTTTGCATCCAAATAGTTTTTCCACTCGGGGGGCACATCCAGGAGGGAATGGGGGAGGAGGGGGGGGGGGCAGTGCTCACCTTCCTTCAAGACCCGTAATTAATAGTAAAATCTGATATAACAAATAAACAAATAATGCATTTATTGTATTGCTGAAGAAAGACCCGAAGGTACGAGTTAAATTAGATTAAAATAAACAAATAATTTATTGAGTAGGAGAACGGAGTTTGAGCAGAGAACATTCCCGCCAACAATGGTTCGATTACTAACAATGCTAACCGTCACTGCACAAATATGCTCAAGAATGCTGTTAGACTCACTTTATTGCAACAATGGCTCGTTTGCTAACAATTCAACTCTTCGTAGTACAAATAGGCCGAATACGATTGTGTTTGGCAACAATGTGATAAGACTTTTCGGCCCTTCGTTGCGACAAACAGCGAAGGTCTTAACGTATTGTTGCCGAACGCCATCGTCTAACTGATGCTTGTTATACATATATTCGAAGTATCTACGTATATTCTAACATGATAAAACGCCATATTACGTCGTAACTAAACCATGCGCAATGGCTGTTTACCGTGACGTCACCATGAGTTAGCCAATGACAACGAGAACAGCGGCGGTTTGGCCGTCTGATTGGACTAGCCCAGTCACGTGATTCCACGTCACAGCAAACGGCCATGGTGCGTGGTATACATTATTTTAAGCGAGACTAAATACGCGAACTTTTATTCTCCTAGGAGAATATTACTTACGTTATTGTCGTTTGCATTATTGTTCAATTCTAAACGTCACCTTCGAACATAACCATAACACTCACTAACAATACCAAGTCACTCAGCCCAACAACAATTAAGTATTAAGTACAAGAAACTAATTACCACTGTTTGCAACAAAGCACTCGTTGGCATTTCGGAGGTACAAATGCAGTACCCTCTTCACCTTGTTGCAAACCGTTACTAATAACCATTACTAATTATAACGCTGTGGTTTCTGGTTTAAAGTAGCGCGTATTTCTTGTGACTACCTATTAGCTTGCTGGTGCTTATTTTTAAATTATTAAAAAAAATACCTTACTGATAACGTAAAGAAATTGTTATCGTTTAAATACTATGTTTTCACCCAATCTCAGCTTCAAATAAATAAATAAAAAAAACAGTGCTTTTCATTCAACTGAATGCTCTCTCTACCTTTGTGCTGGAAGATAACTAGCAGAAAATTCAAAGATCCGTTTCCTGAACATGGAAAACCTGAGCGCTTGTGTCGTCTCTTTGCCCCTCAATTACTCTGTGATTAGTTGTTCAAAGCAGAACAAGTACACAGGCAGGCATACCATTTACGACGATGTCCGTCTTGTCTGCCCTCAACACCATCACCACGATAACCCCCCCCGTTTTTCCATTCATCTGAAATTTTGCATATATTTTTCTTGTAGATAAGTTCGAAATTGAATAAAAGTGGCCAAGGGGTTTACGTAATATTAACTTTCAAAGATCCAACTTATTCTTGACATTGGCTCGATGTCACTATTCAAAGAAAATAAATACGTATTAATCAAAATTAATTAGTGTGATGAAGACGACATTAATAAAACATTAAAACCTTTATGCAGACATTAACTCTCATCGAACGATGACTCGCAAAATGATGTGCCGACTATTAGGCCAATCTTATGATTTTAATGGTTCTTTACTTCTTTTTTTATTCTGTATAACCAAGAATTTACAGGGTTTGGGAGGAGAATTTGTAACTTCAGACCCCTTCTGAAACGTCTTAGATCCATTCCAGTTAGTTCTGTCTAAGTTTATAGAGGGTGCCACGAGTTCTATGTGAAAATTTCTACTCAGTTTTCCACCTAAAATTAAACTAAACTAAACGATACTAGCTTGTATTTAATTATTTAGTTTAGCTTAGTTGTAATTTTAGATTACAACTACTTTAGATTTGGGCTGAAAAATGAGCAAAAATTACCAGATGGAACGAGTGGCACCCTCTGAAAACTCGGATGGAACTAATTGGAATGGATCTAAGACGTTTAAATATGGACTTTTTAGAGTCACAAATTCTCCTCCCCAACCCTCTTGGTATAACTTATGCGCAATTTATTATTTGCCGTTGTACTTCAACTATTGTAACCTTTCGAGACATAAATACGTGAATGTATGGCGAACTTGATACTTTTGTAAGAAGCTCACACAACTGGTCATAATCTGACGAAAATCGGATAACTACCAAAATAATTATGTAGTAAGTTGTTGCCGTAAAGTAGGGATATCACAACCATAACGGTTCCACCAAGTTCCACATTAATCATTACCTGATATCCTAGTGGGATATTTGCACGATCCCTGTTTACTTTCAGATCGCTTGCTATAACAAGCTATCCTGTATGGATAACACACTAATCCTGGTAATCTTTGGGTTGGAGAAACAATACAGGTAGATTACTCATAGCTACCCGTCTTGTTAAGGATTCCCGCCAAGCTTTTCGGCTGTGTGAAGTTGTAATATCAAATACCAAGCTCTCTTTGCCAAGCTAATCCCACCGAGTAATAGTTCGAAGGTTAAATGAAATGTATGAAAACTCCTTACTGCCCATTTTTCAATTCTTTCATTTAACTGTTGAAGTCTTAATCGGTGGGATTAGCTTGGCGAAAGAGCTTGGCGGTTGAACCACGACCGCACACGGTCTAAAAGCTTGGCGGGAATCCTTAATTGGTCCAAATGGTTCAAATTGTTTTTTTTTTTTTTTTTTAGCTATTACGAGATGGAAACAATAATGTACTTTTCTGGTCCATTTCTATTTTTTTTAGCAGGCTGTCGTTACGTTTTCACAGCAGTCACCTTTATTCATACAATTAGTATTCATTATTAGTACTGCAGTATTATGTTCAGTTTACTAGCGTTTCCTGATTAGCATTATTTGCTGATTGGCATTGTTTATAATGTTTTGTATTATGAAACAATGCTCAAGGAGCTGCTGGTACTAACGAAACTACCTATACACAAACCAAAACCCTTTTTCTAAAAGTCTACGTCTTGCAGCTGTCTTTGCTGATTGGCATTGTTGCATGATAACAATGTTTAAAACATTGTAAAACAATCAGTTTGATCGGTTAGATGTTCCTAACCCCTGAACCAATTGACCAATTAGAAGAGGCCTTATGTAAAATGAGCTAAGAACCAGCTTTATTCACTGCATGGAAAAATGGCGGCAGCTAGTAGAGTAGGCTAGCAGTCAATAATTAGGCAAAATATCAACGTTATTCACGTCGTTTTTTCAACAAGGAAACTAAAGTCTCCCGACCAAACAAGTTTCAGCCTTTTCTGTCGCATTGTTATATCCTCAGGTGGCTGAAAACAGCCAAATTGCCTTGGCTGTAAAGAGACGACGCCGCCATATATATATATATATATATATTTTTTTTTTATCTGGATGTTATCGTTACTCTTGGTGGGCGACACACTAGCGTGTTTCTTGATCTTGCTGTACTGTTTCTCCGCCAGGAAGATACTTGACCAGTATAAGCGTGTAGAAGTTCAGGGTGGAGGGTAACTCTGTAAACAGTGGTGCGTTGAGGCAAGGGCAGCATCCCAGTTAGCATCGTTTGGAAAATAATTAACACCTTAATGGAGAGACGGCAGCAAGAAAGCGACTACACTGGAAATCAGAAGTTGTATCAGGGCCTTCGAAAACCCCCAAGCCAAACTCAACCAAACTCATCCAGTCTGGAGGCAGAGCGAAGTTTGCTGATAGGCATTCTGTGTGTTAACGGTACCAAACTACCTCCAGATGGTTGAGTTTGGATTGGTAGTTATCGAAGGCACCCTATGTATCACCCGGTTGAGCACACTGTGTCTATAATAGCTCACTTTCCTAGTAAAGTTTAGTGGCTTAAAATACACCGTATTGTAACACAAAAGTATAACGCATTAAACTAGTGAAACCATAAGTTATATTTCGAAGCAGTCGATTAAAAAAAAACTTGTCACAGCATGGCAGACCTGTTTTTTTTTCTCTACATTAATAAAAACAAGTTGTATATATAGTACAGCCAGTGTTGTAAAACGGAAACAACGGCCACTCGAACCACCAGCCTGCCAAAACAATGTGAAATGGCCGGTGACCGCTTACAACAATCTCTTCTAAACCATACGCAATGGCTGTTTGCCGTGACGTCACCATGAGTTAGCCAATGACGAACGAGAACAACGGCTGTTTGACCGTCTGATTGGACTATCCCAGTCACGTGATATGCACGTTACAGCAAACAGCCATGGCGCGTGGTATAATGATGAGGGTATTCGATTGTAAACTGAATGATTGTTACTTGGCAGTGAACTGAAAACGAAACGCAACCTAATATGAAACCTCTCGCTAAAGATTCTGTCGTTGTGGACGTTTAAAATATAAGGATTAGTGAAACTAAATACTGAAAACACTATTTACTTTCTGTCCAGGGTCCAGTACAAAAAAAAATAAAAAAAATAAAACGGTCACTTCATGCTGAATGAGGCATGAAAGCTTGCTAAACCATGCGCAATGGCTGTTTGCCGTGACGTCACCATGAGTTAGCCAATGACGAACGAGAACAACGGCTGTTTGGCAGTCTGATTGGACTAGCCCAGTCACGTGATATGCACGTCACAGCAAACAGCCATGGCGCGTGGTATAAAAGCTTTAAATAAATAATGAAAACACTATTTATTTCGTGCCTCTCTCAGAAAAAAATGAGAGCCGGCCGGCGAAAGGTTCGGACACTGTTGTACAAAGTCGTATTTCTTCATTTACGGTGGAAATGTTCATACGTAAGTGCATGGAGTCTGGGGAGATGCTGATTGAGTGATCGAAGCAAACTAAAAATCAGCGTTTTGTTAGCCAGTGTGCTAAGACACGGACGGCATACACACGTTCCGCAACAAACACGTGAGAGACCAAACCGTCTCAATTTAGCAAACGGCGTATCAAACACCAACGGGCATCATCTGGTTTATTCGAATTTTAACATTTTATTCGAAAAACGAAGCCAGCAGCTGAACCGCTTCGAACTATAAGGTGGTATTTATCGTTTAATGCGTTGCACCTGACATTTTTCAAGCATAATTCAATCTATGTACATGGGTTTTAGCATTATGAAATGGAGACGCCAGCCTTATTACTAGTACTGAAAACTCGAAAAGATAACCCCTTTCCACCTCCCCTCTCTTCCGGTACACCCACATATTGATCCTGGCTGCATCTCCACCACTTACGATCGGACCAATAGATTAGCCTAAGCAGGAGGTAGACAGTCCATTATACATATCTGTTTGTTCTGTGAAAAATCTTCATAATAAGCCAAGGCTTCGCCATCTTCTGCGGGGGAGGATGGGTAATCGGGTGAGTGGGCTTGGTTGCAGTTGCCATGACAATAAGCGATCATCCCCCCTTTTTCTCCGTGTCCTAGGCTCGTGCTTTGGCGCTTTGCACGTGTGTTGATCGATGTATTCTTTGCACTGCTTACAATGCACATGGCAGCACCAATGGAACTTGCAATCGCATTTGGCGATCTGGAGCACCCTCGTCGTATCGTACCCCCGCCCACAACACATGATGTCACAGCCATCAGTTCCCAGAGACGTGCGGTTGCATACCCGGCCAGCTGTTCCTAAAGACCCTGAAAAGAAAAAAAGAGAAAAAAAGACCCATTACTGTAAAGGGTTGAATCCATTTAGGAGCGTTTTGAAAAGATCGGGTTTTCAGCACTGCGAAGCATGAATTTACGATCCATCGTTAAAAGCCACATCACAATGTTTTTTTTGTTTGTTTTGTTTTTAAAGATTTTTGCCAATTATATTAGTTTCCTTTTCATATTTTGTTCAGGTTTTAACACAATTTATTTAGTAGATTGCCGTGGATATTACATAAAAACACTAAGTTTTTGTTTTTATTTGCAAAATAAATAAAGATGCATACCTATTTACGTTGCCTTTTGGACTTAAATGTCAGACTGCCTGAAGTTGAAACAAAAATCCGAGGTCCTACCGCTGAGCCATAATGACGTATCGGTTGGCTTCAAAGGTCGTGAGCTTGATTCCCTGCTCAGGCCGTCTGACAAATTTAAGTTCTCGATTCAACGTAAATAGGTTGCATCTGTATTTATTTAACTCTAGTTGAGCGCTCTCCGTCCTATTTATCTGCAAAGCTTTGTCAGTAGCTGCAAATAATTAAAAATACAAACGTACATGAAGCATAAAATAATTTTTTTTTTTTAATTTGAAGACACTTTTTAAAGGGACACCTGGCCTGCCTTATAACAGCCACACGGAGATCACAATCCACGCATTTACCAGCTTTAAGGTCGGCTGGGGTGGTAGCTGCGTTCGTGCGCTGCTGTCTCGGTTGGCTTTGGGAATAGTACACGAAACAGCAAAAAGTTAAAGACTGGGTCGTCACAAACCGGAATGATTCTCGAATTATAATTTTCTAGGCTAGTGTCTTACAGGTTTGCTTCGGCGATCTACTGGAATAATTAATTTTAATTTTTACCGCATTAGTCTTTTAGATTTTTGATTTCACGGTAATTATTAGAAAATTGGTAAATGCACATATGAACATATATGCACAGAGATGAAACGTCATGATTATTGTAAGCGCGCAAAGCATCATATACGTGTAGGATACAGTAAATAAAGTTAACAATTATTCAACATAAAATCTCCTAGACGGAACATTTTAAAACGGATTTTTACCAAGGGATTGACTAACGGTAAGGAAATAGACCTTTGGGGTCGTATACTTGATGTGGTGGATCGAGAAAAATGGCGCTGGGAGGTATATCTCTTAAAATAATTATTTGTGGGTGACAATTAGTCGGCGCATTGTAATCTCTCAGCCACCCCACGACATGATAGAACAATACTTTTACGTTACAAAATGTTAATTTTGTCATTCCGGCGTTCGTGTGAACCATTGTGTAAAAGTGTAGTAAGAAGTTTCAAAGTGTGGGCCGATTCTGGCTGCTCCAACCGCTGGCAGATAACCCAGTTTGTGTTCGTGCTCCTTAAAAACAAAACAAACAAAAAATCAAACTTATCTTCACACTTTTAGAAACCATTGTTTACAAGTATGACACTTACCCTCGCTCTTTTAAACAATGGCCCAAACGAAACCTGTTAAGCATTGTTAAAGCATTGTTGTTCGATTCCGACGTGCGCTTGTTTGTTTGTTTTTAGGGAGCACGACCCCTAACCGAGTTATCTGCCCCACTACGATGAGAGGGACAATTTCGCTGGAGAAATCCAACGGAACACCCAGGACATGCGCTAGCCTTTATGAAACAGCTAGCGGCTTAGAAAGTCACGTGCTTGAAACAATGTAGGGTTACACGCTGGTTATTGATTGATTTGTTTTATTGCAACAATGAATCCTGACTCGCTGATTTAGAAGCGTTTTCGGAATCAACAATAAAGTCTCGGGCTGTGCTCTCTCGAGAGTATTGTTGCAACAATGATTATCACAATTCGATCCTTTCTAAAACAGCTTGTCAAGGTTCATTGTTGTAATAAGAGGACGTTAAGTAGTGGCTATTGGCATACGTTTGCAACAATGGTCCCTCTATACTTGATTTATTCTGCTTATGTTTGTTCTTCCGAGGCTTTTAGCCGAGGCGTTAAGAGGCGAGGATGCAAAACTATTAACAATAAATCAGGTATACAGGGACCATTCTTGGAAAAGTAAGTGTCAGTAACCAATTTATCATACTACCTAAGTAGCGCCTCGTACTCACTTGCGAGCGCCGTGTATATTACAAACAAAGGCAATTTATTTGGTTTTGCGTTACCTTTTAACAGTTTCGGGGGGGGGGGGGGGAGCAACCATTCCCCCACCCCCTTCCTATGGTAGAGCCCTGACAAGTACTGCCGCTCATAAATTCTACATCCTCTGGAAAGTAAAAGTTAGTACCAAATGGCAACAAAGTTACCATTATCCTGCTAAAGTTACCAGTATTCTTGGTAGTCTCGCTTTAGCATAGTGGTTCAGTGCATGATGGATGGGAGAGGGGGGGGGGTGCTTCTAGGGAACTTGACCGTCTTCCAAATCGTAATATTATTTTTTTCGTCAGCGCTTACTTATCATTTTGGCAAGGGTGCAAAAGATGACTCTGTTGAAGTCTTCGGAAAGAGTTTTTAACTTTTCAAACACCAACAAAACCCTAAGGAAATCCACTGTCAAACTATTTCAGACAATGTGAAACAAAAGGACAAGCAAAACTACGTACAAATCAAAGCATCACGAAGCATGGTTTGTCACTGTAATACTATCACTCCGTAAACAATAAAAAGTAATATATTTACTGCTATTTTCTTTATATTGCTCGAAGATTCTAAAGTGCTGCACCTGGGAGTTGAAAAGGTTGAAAGGCGCCTTTAAATATGATAATGTCAACAGCAAAATACATTACAAGGACCTTAAATTTACTAGTCGGGTTCTGAATCGACTGTTCTGTATCTTGTGATTATTGTTTACTATAATTGCGTGCAAAAATGTCTATGGGGAGGGGGTGAGGGGAGATTATGTGCAAGGGACAAGGTATATGAGTTTGTAACTTGATCAGGTGATCAATGAGTGACTAATGAGGTCACCAGTGAGGCCCTTGTATACGTCTTTTGATTAATGAGCTCACCAACGATGAAGTTTGAACAGCTTTTAAGATCACAGCTTGAACCTGTAGCCGTGGATCCACCCAGTAGCGCAGTTGGTAGTGTCCTGGGTTCGCGTCCCATTCGGGGCGGTTATCTTCTTTCTCAGACCAGTGCGCCTTGTGTTCTCACAAAGCCAATCACTATGGTGACATTTCTGATTCCTTAAATTATGGTAATAGCCCATCCACTTTCTTACGAGTTTGTGTTTTCAGAATGTGATAAGTCCTCGAAAATGTCTTTCGTCGCAAAATCGTGTGTGAAGGTGTTGGCTTCTTCCCTAAAGTGTCCGCGGCCTATCTTGAGTTCGGCCCAGAACGAATACAGATAATCGATTGTATGTTTTCGATAGCAGAGCACCTTGTCGACAAAAACAATGGCGGCCGCCGATTAAAGCCGCTCCCGCCAGGAAGATGTAGCCGCTCATAAAATATCTGCAGGACTCAAGATACGCTGCGCGCACAATAGACTACAAGCATCACCTTCTTATCCTTATTCCTACTTTCACTTATTTCTACTAGGACTAACAATCTACATAAAATAAAAAAGGACACGAACACACAAAAAAAAAAGTTATTTACCAACCAAACGTGGCGTTTTTTACCTGTTTCTGAATCAGTGACACAGTAGTCAGGTGAGGCTTCGAAGTAGACGAGGTCCGATCTTGTTGGTTTCTTGTGATGTCTGTTGGCCACAATCAGACTGGTTCCAGCCTGGTTCATCATCACTTCCGTAGCTCCGTCATACTTTTTCTTTAAATAATTTCCCACTTTACGGAAGTCCATCATCGCCAGCCAACAAGTCTTGGTAGTACACGAACCACTGACGCCATGACACTTGCATAAAAGCCGCGTATGCTTCTGAACTGCCTAAGAAACACGTTGATATTGGGCAAAGAAATGAATTTTTAAGCCATTCTCAGCAACGAAATGGATAATTACATTCATACACATAACAGATAACACATAACACATAACAGAGTCGGATTGGGAGGGGTCGAGTTTCCCCGGGAATGTACTGCATAGGCCTCGGGACGCCTCTCAAGGGGAGGGGGGGGGGGGGGAGCGCCGCAAACGAGCGTATATGTGAGATATCTGCGTGAATATGAAACGTTTTCTAACTTAGAATGTATCATAGGGATTAATATGCACTTTCATATGGATATGGATCCATTTCAAATTTTTTTAAACAATTTTTTTTAAACAAGAGACTCTTAGTTGGGAGGGTTTTTTTTTTTTGGGGGGGGGGGGGGTGCGGGTCGTCGCCCAATAAGTTAGAAATTAGCGTGAATTTGAAACGTATTCCTGCAATTGAGAGATGCACTTCTCATACGAATTAATTCAAAATTTAAATAAAAAATGTTTCTTTGAAACCAAAGCTTCCTGCAGCTGGGGAGGGGAAGGGGGCTGTTCATGGTGGAGCCCTGTAAAGTTAGCTCATTTTAAAGAAATCAGCGTAAATTCGAAACGTCTTCCTAAAACTTAGAGATGCAATTTTTGTACTAATTCGTTTAAAATTTTTCATGAAACAAGAGCCCCCTGTATTGGGGGGCCTTCCCTGGGTTCCCGGGCGGCCCAATCCGACAATGCACACATACACATAGACAGAAATTCCATTCATAGCCGAGTACAGAATTGGGCTAAACATTCGATTGGTGTTGAAGCTTTGAGTTAAAAAGAAAAGAGTTTAATGGCCTGTTTCCCCATTAATGGTCTTCACACCACTAAATTCATCTCGGTCAGAATGCGTCGGCAACTTGGGTCCGGGCCACCCCGGCCTGTTATATTCTACCGGCCGAAGCAAGCCACCGGATAATCCTCGCGTATATTCCTTCACAGCACAAAAACCCCTTTGCTTTATGTTGATCCCTTGCGTAATCTTTTGTTGTGAGATAAGGACTACACCACTCACCCCTCCGGCTAGGCAGGGTAAACACGGCAAAGAATTTTAAAAATCAAATCTTTACGGCAACAATGAGCCATTTGGCCTCCACAGGATGACCGTATTTTTTGTTGTTGTGTTGTTTGTTGTGTGGTTGTTTGT